>ML407272.1:12213-25983 GCA_005239525.1 Nicotiana knightiana | reverse complement strand
ACCATATCCGATCTCAATTCCGTTGCCTAAATGCCTAATGCTTCCCCAAATAACGATCATACCACTAGGGACCCCCTACAATCTGTATATGTTACAATGCAAAATTTGAATACCCGCAGCCGACCAACAAGGGGAGTACCGCCACACCAATGAAGTATCCATAAATCAAAACACAGTGCCTCTTCTGAAACTCGAACCATATTTAAAAGTAATGACATCTATCTGATCATCTGAGATTGTCCATGCTACCTAAGAATTTAGAACCTCCCTTTCACATCGCATCGTGACCTAGCACCCGCAATCTCAATACTACACCATACATTGTACCCTTTATGCCACTTTATGAACGATACGACAAACCTTAAACCCACTATGAGTCGCAAGCAACTACATACTCAATTAGCTAAGAAATTTCCATTTTGATTTCAGTCTAGAGAAAATATACATCTCAAACACGATAGAGACAATCTAGATCTCTCAAAAATTCATTTGCATTTAGCCACAGCGTCAGGACTGAATCCCTCTAACTCAACCAAGCTACGCAGGTCGCCAAAACCCAAGAGCATTTTCACGAATCACACGTAGAACCTTACTACACCATAAGCACCCAAATGATCGATCTACCCATTACCATGCCGATCCAATCTACTACCAAGCTGTCCTATTTCTCTGAGTCCCTTATGAATTACCTTCCTATTGATTATTTCTCCTTGCCATAGTACCAAAATCTTCAATCAGAAATCACCACGCAAAACCCTAGCACAGAACCACATTTCCCTTATGCCCATAAACTGTTGAATATCTCTCAAGCACCCCAAAGTACCACATCTCAATTACTTACTCTAAATAGACTTTCAATGAATTCGAACTATCCTTCCCTTTCATGATACCGGAATGTAGAATCCATAATCATATATAACCCTGAATCCATCAGAACCATTCCTGAGAATCACCCACTCTACACAATTCTCAATTAAACTGACCAAGCAGATCGAACGACCTGTACCCATTAACACACCAACACCCAAGGGAGTAACCCACACCCCTAGGCAACCAAGAAAATTCCTACTTTACGCACACTACTCCCTTTACAAATAACAACTCAACCATGAAATAAGACACCATATCCCCATAGAGTATAATACAACCTGTATCTAAAAATTTTGATTACTCTAGTAATTCTCAAACTCCACCTCTGTAGGTCATAACTGAACCACCAGTATACCCAAAACTGAAACCAATACAACACATAATCGGGCAACCAACTAATCATTAGCAGACTCCCCCACTTGGCTCAAAGCCATAGATCAAAACAAACAATAACTCACAATGGCCATACGCCATCACCGCCACAATACCGCGGTGAGATTCAACGAAAACCTTGGATAAAGTTTCTCCTCCCTCAATCTCTGTAATGCAATCCTCAAACACTGAGTATGCTCCTCCTGGATACATGAGTACACCAGGATGTCACCAATGAATACAATAATGAAGGAGCCCAAATACGGTTGGAATACACTGTTAATCAGGTACATGAATGCTGCTGGGGCATTGGTCAGCCCAAAAGACATCACCAGGAACAAATAACACAACAGGAAGATCCACTTCACTCCTCCACTAAACTACATGAGAGGTTCTTCAATACACTCACAACTCGAGGCCATATGCCAACTCAAGACAGAAGTCAAACACTCTATAGTTCTTGCTACATCTCCAGCCAATTCTTTTTATCATAATCAAATAATCGGAACACATCTCACCATCAAATCACACTCACCACATAGTCATCGAGAAACAAATCCCACCAATAGGGACACAACAGACATATAAGTCCCAAAATGCACGTGCTCACACAATCAAAATTTTAACACTCAAGCCACAGACAAAACCCGGCCTTAAGTTCTCCAAACTGGCCAATTATCAACTTGCTA
This sequence comes from Nicotiana knightiana, assembly GCA_005239525.1. Lineage (NCBI taxonomy): Eukaryota > Viridiplantae > Streptophyta > Magnoliopsida > Solanales > Solanaceae > Nicotiana > Nicotiana knightiana. Next base: position 24,052 of record ML407272.1, on the reverse strand, counting down.
AAATCAATCTCTGCAACTCATACATGGGAATCACAAGCCGTCGATGCACAGTTGATACCAAGCGCTCATGTGCGCATTCGAATACATGAAAGGAATTCAAAGAGTTACGCTTTTGGATGAATAAATGGATTCACACGATAAGAATTCAAGAATGTGAGATTTTTCCTAAGGGTTCTGCAGCCTCTCGAAGATAAGTACAAACGTCTCCGTACCGATCTGCAAGACTCTACTAAACCTGCTCATGACTGGTGAGTCCTACGTAACCTAGAGCTCTGATACCAACTTGTCACGACTAAAACTACCCCGACTGTAATGGCGCCTATCGTGATACTAGGCCATCCAAATCAATATTTAAAACATAAAGAAGCTTTCGTTTATATCATTTCTAAACCAATAATTCATAAAAGTTTCATTTAAGCATTTTTAACAGACTAAGATATGCCGAATAACAGATAGAACCCAAAATCCCGGAGTCACTAGTCAGGAGCATCTAAAGAAATTATCCAAGTCTGACACAGTATCTCTAATACAATATAAGTCTAGGAGATGCAAATACTACAGAAGTAATAAGGAGAAAGCAGGGCTGCAAACGCGTGCAATTACCTCGCAACATCTCCGAGAGTCTCTGGGACAGGTAAACAGCTCACTCCGCCCTAGCACATGGATCTGCACACAAGATGCAGGGAGTAATGTTAGTAGGCCAACTTAGTAATAATAAAAGTAAATAAGGTCCGAGTAACACGAAACATGCAAGTACATGCTATAAATTCATAGTAAATAAAACTCTTCTTCCCAACAGTACATAGGTCAAATAATCATGCTTAAAAGCCGATTTCAGTAAAAATCATTTGAAATTATTTTTTCAACGGTTTCAACAGAAAATACCGTAAGTTTAGAGTTAAAGTGATAAAATCATAAGTAGCCTCTCGGGCAAAACATGTATCATAAAATCCCCCTCAGGCATAACATAACTCAAAATCAGCCCCTCGGGCAGACCTCACAATCATTCATAATCAGTCCCTCAGGAAACCTCATAGCCACTCACGCCTCCTAATCACTCGTCACTCGGCACTCGGTGCTCGCACTCAGTAGGTTCTTGCGCTCACTGGGGGTGTACAGACTCCGGAGGGGTTCCTACAACGCAAGCGCTATAACAAGCCAAATCATGGCATCAATCACTTTGGCATTCGACCTATCAATAACATGCTGCGGCGTTCAGCCCGATCCCATATCATATCCTCACAAATCAGGCCCTCGGCCTCACTCAGTCATAAACCTCACAAGCCACTAGGGAATTTCAGTAAAAACAGGGAACTCGTCCCAAAACATCTTTCATATGCATCAAAGTGGAGTAATGAAACTCAATTAAATAGTAATCAGGTAAAAATCATGATTGAGTGTAACTTTCAAACCAAAACTGTGAGTAAATAGTAGTAAAAACCCCCAAGGGGTCGAAACACTTGGCACAAGGCCCAAGTACAGCATTCATCCCAAAACATAGTAATATTCCTAAAAAACATATAGTATCATATGATTTGAAATGAAATATGCAACNGCTGATTTTGAGTTAAAGTGATAAAATCATAAGTAGCCTCTCGGGCAAAACATGTATCATAAAATCCCCCTCAGGCATAACATAACTCAAAATCAGCCCCTCGGGCAGACCTCACAATCATTCATAATCAGTCCCTCAGGAAACCTCATAGCCACTCACGCCTCCTAATCACTCGTCACTCGGCACTCGGTGCTCGCACTCAGTAGGTTCTTGCGCTCACTGGGGGTGTACAGACTCCGGAGGGGTTCCTACAACGCAAGCGCTATAACAAGCCAAATCATGGCATCAATCACTTTGGCATTCGACCTATCAATAACATGCTGCGGCGTTCAGCCCGATCCCATATCATATCCTCACAAATCAGGCCCTCGGCCTCACTCAGTCATAAACCTCACAAGCCACTAGGGAATTTCAGTAAAAACAGGGAACTCGTCCCAAAACATCTTTCATATGCATCAAAGTGGAGTAATGAAACTCAATTAAATAGTAATCAGGTAAAAATCATGATTGAGTGTAACTTTCAAACCAAAACTGTGAGTAAATAGTAGTAAAAACCCCCAAGGGGTCGAAACACTTGGCACAAGGCCCAAGTACAGCATTCATCCCAAAACATAGTAATATTCCTAAAAAACATATAGTATCATATGATTTGAAATGAAATATGCAACTTATTAGTTGCTATGGGACGGACCAAGTCACAATCCCCCAGCGATGTACGCCACACACTCGTCATCTAGCATGTGCGCCACTCCAAAATAGTGATACAATGCGAAGTCCGGGGTTTCATACCCTCAGGACAAGATTTACAATCATTACTTACCTCAAGCCGGATGAAAATCTACTCCGCGATGACTTTTCCCCTCGACTCGGCCTCAACTCGCCCCGAATCTAGTCAAAATCAGATTCATATCATTAAAATACACTAAAGGAACAAAACCCACTCAAAAATAATCAATTTTCATCAAAAATCCCGAAATTGGCAAAACCCGATGCCCGAGCCCACGTCTTGAATTCCGATAAAAATCACAAAAATAAAATCCTTACACTGTCACGAGTCCATACATACCAAATAGATCAAAATCCGACGACAAACGCCCCGCAAATCCTCAAATCAAAGTCTCCAATTTCAAGCCCTAATCCCCAAATTTTAACCCTTAATTCCCTTAAATTTCATGTCTAATAAATTAGGAATCATCATAGAATCGAGTATTAAGTTCAAAAACATTACCTCCAGGTTGTTACCCCTCAAATCCCTCTTCAAATCATCTCAAAAAGCTCCAAGCCCAAACACAAATGGTGGGAAAACGACCAAATTTCACGAAGGCAACCTTATATAGGTTCTGCCCAGAACTCTCGCACCTGCGGCCATAAACGCTGCACCTGTGGAAAGTCCATCGCAAGTGCGGTTTTCACTTAACCCAGGGAAGCCCTCTTCTGCGATCAATATCTGCATCTGCGGTCTCGTAGGTGCGGTCCAATGTGCGCACCTGCGTAAATTGCCTCAGCCCCTCATTCTCCGCATCTGTGACATGCCTTACGCATCTGCGGCCTCGCACCTGTGGTCCCCAATCCGTAGGTGCAGAAATGACAAAAACAGCAGCCACAGCTGCTCAAACCAAGATCCAATCTTTCCATTAACCATCCGAATTAATCGTAAGGCCCTCGGGACCTCAACCAAAAGTATCAACAAGTCATATATCATCACCCGGACTTAGTCGAACCTTCGGAACACCAAAAACAACATCAAAACACTGAATTAATCAAAAATTCAAGCCTAAAGATTTCTAAACATCCGAAATTCGCCAACGATGTCGAAACTACTCAAGCGACGTCCGAATAACCTGAAATATTGCACACACATCCCAAATGACAACACAAACCTATCCCAACTTTTGGAATTCCATTCTGACCCCGATAGCTAATTTTCCACTGCCAACCAGAATCGCCAAATAACCTAACGAAGCTATCTAAGCCATAAAAACCACATTCTAAAATCGTATACCTATAAGTCAACTTCCGGTTGAATTTTCCAAATATTAAACAAACTCAAGAGACTAAGTGTCTCATTTCTCTCCACAATCACTCCGAACACAAGCCAACCGACCCAACATAACATAAAAGAGCTGAACAACACAAAAATAAATCAGAAATAGGAAAACGGGGCTAAACTCTCGGAACGACCGACTGGGTCGTTACAATATTTATGTTATTATGAATAATATATGAATCGTGTAACTTAGTATATATTTCGGTGCGATATCCCTATTTCCTTATTCTATCGTTAAATATAAAATACCATACCTAATAGTATCAATTTTTTTAAAAATAAAAACTTAAACCAAATACCAAAATGTCGAATAGTAAATACTAATATTTTTTATTTCAGTACGGTTATTCTGTATTTACCAAATTTTACAATGCGCCTAAAAGAACGATATCCCAAATGGACTATGGTTGCAAGAGCTTGCTTTGTTACTTTTTTTGGTTAAAGTGATGCATTTCTATTTGAAACTACTCGTTAGGGTGCAGAGGGATAGTTGCATTGTTTTGAGGGGGATATATTAATTCCTCCTCGTTGTGACCATAATTGTCAATATTACAATCCAAATTTTTTCTTGAGAAAGCAATTCCTGCGATGACTGCCCAAAAAACATGTGTGGAAAACACCGGAGGAACTGCTGTTATAAAAACATTTTGAAAAAAATTCTTCTTTGCTCCCTCATTGGCTAGTAATCAGCAACTCTGTTCGTCTTCCTATAGCTGTGCTTCACCACCACGTCTCCTAGTCATTGGACGATTAACCTACATTCAAAAATGGTTGAGTCAAATATTAGGTTTCCATTATTAAGCATTCTAATTACCTATGTGGAGTCTGTGTTGATTTCTAATGGTGTTAGCTGCCTTTCTTCAGCTATTTGCACGCCCTTTAGGATTGCAAGCAGTTCAAACTGTGTGTTTGTAGTATGTTGGATACTTCCCATGTAGCCCAGAACCCAGTTGCCACTTGCATTTATAAAGACATCGCCCACTCCTCTCTTACCCGGGTTCCCTATTGCAGCCCCATCTGTGTTGAGCTTGTATGTGTTGACTGGAGGGGGGGATCCAGTTGACCCGTATAGTTCTTTCTTTTGTGGGTTCTCTGTTTATCGATATGGTTAAATCTTTTTCCAGGACAACTTTTGTACTTACCACATCCTTTCTTTTGTTGAAGAGGTTGTTGTTTTTTGTGAGCCAGATATGACAAAAGCAGAAATGGAGTATGTCTTCCCAATTGATGATGTTGTTGAAGGGTTTATTTTTAAGGAACTCCTATATAGTTGGCCAGTCCCTACTAGTGAATGGGGAGACATGTCTTGGCAGAGAGTTGGAAAATTCTGAGACAAGTTTCGTCTATAATGTTTTTGTGTTGGGGAAATCGAAGAAGATGTGAGTAAATGTTTCAACTGCCTGATTACAGGAGCAACATTTAGGATATATATGGATCCCAATATGGTGGAGTAAAGATCCAGTGGGGAGCCTATCATGGAAAAGGAGCCAGAAGAATGATTTGATATTGTTTGGAACTTAGTTTCCAAATCCACAAGTAGTTGTTGCTTGTGTTAGCACAGTTTTGAAGATCAAGATTATCCAAGAGGGATTATGCCGACTTTAATGTGAAAATTCCATTAGTGGTAGCCCCCGGATCATTCTATCTTCCTTTATAGGATTGGATGGGATGAAGGTGTTGAGAATAGTGTTTTGGATACTTGAGGGAATATTGAGGGAGATGGAAGAGAGGTACCATTCCCCGCTGTTATGGGCTGAAGACACTATAATGGTCATGTATTCCTTGGTAAGAGGGCCCTCAATAATGGATCTGATAGAGGGGAAATTTTGGATCCAAGGGTCGTTAATTAAATTGACTCTGTTCCCTGAATGGACAACCTATCTTTTGGCTTGCATGTATGTTTTCCACCCTTTGAGGATGCATTTCCAGGTGCTTAATTTTGATTTTTTTGGTGGGTGTCTCCAATTGCAGTGCTTGGCTATAAGAGTTTTAGCCCAGAGAAAAGAATTATGGTATAGTCTCCATTACAGACCTGAATGGATTGCTTTGTTTTTAGGTCTGCTTTTTGGATTTTTGAGACCACCATGTTCCTTTGGTTTTATGATTGTGTCCCAAGAGACCAGGTGCATCATTCATTTGACACTGGTAGTACCCCAGATAAAGTTCCTTGGGATTTTGTCAATCTCCTTGGATGTTTTGGAAGAGAGTTTAATATATTGCATGACATGGTTGGAGATGGTGTTGGGTGAGGATTTTGCAAGGACATTATGACTTTTCTTCACCTCCGCTCTATTAAATAATTTAATTTTGTTACTGAATTACTTCCTCTGTCTCAAATTTCGAGGAAGAGCCGCATCCTAACAGGTGTGATATAAGCAGTATACCTTGATGCAAATATTAATGGGTTATTCACAGTTCAAACAGTGACCTATAGGTCACACGTAAATAACTTTACCATTGTTTCAAGGCTCACATTCTATGCTACAGATAATAATGTAATTATAAATTATCTCTTTATGGGTAAAATATGACGTTCAAAGTCAAATTATTTCAAAAAGATATCATCAAAAGTAAATGGAGGAAGTATTATTCTTTTTAAATAACTAAATAAAAATTTATCGCATAAATTGGAATGGAGTAAGTTTGAGCTATCAAGTCGTGTACTAGGCCCATCAACTAAAAAAAGAAAGAAATAAAGTATAATGGTCTGACCGGTCGTTTTATGTATTTGTTCCCAGTTTTTTCTTTTGATGCTTAACACATGTGTAATTTTGATTTTATGACTTACGGGGTTAATCGGTTTTGTTCCGGAAAGGCTTTGGGTTGATTTAGACCCTTTGATTCTTGGCTTAGAAGTCTAAGTTGTTTATGTTGGCTAATGGTTGACTTTTATGAAAATTATCCCGGTATGGTGTTTTGATGATTTCGATAGCTTCGTATCATGATTTTGGACTTGAACGTGTGCCCGGAATCGATTTCGGAGGTCCATAGGTTAATTTGTGTTGTTTTGCCGAAAATTGGTAATTTGAGGTTTAGAAGTTTGACTGTAGGTTGACTTTTCACTATCGAGGTTTGGAATTGGATTTTGAAACTTGGAATAGGTTTTTTATTCTATTTATAACTTGTATGCAATGTTTGGTATCGTTTGTAATTGATTTGATAGTATTCAGACGCTTGGTAGCAATTCTAGAAGTTCCTGAATTTTACATTGAAATTCATGTTTTTTGGTGCCCGATTCGTAGTTCTAGATGTTGTTATTGTGTTTTGATCGCGTGAGCAAGTTCGTATGATGTTTTTGGACTTGTGTGGATGTTTGGTTTGGAGCTTCAATGTCACGACCCAAAATCCATCCAGTCATGATGGCACCTAACCCTACCCGCTAGGTAAGCCAATTTAACCAATAACCAATTCCAATAACAATTAATAAAGCAACTAAGTAACGAATTATCTGAATCTGTGTAACGACCCGACCGGTCGTTTTGCGTTATCGGACCCCGTTCCCCTAAATGAAACTTCCCATAGCGGCTTATTATGATTTGGGACTTAAGGGACTGGTGGACCGGGAGATGGAGGTGGTTAGAGTGCTATAGGAACATTTGGTTCCTTAAAGTTGGCCTTTAAGGCCAAGTTTGACTTCGGTCACCATTTTTAGTAAACAACCTCAGAATCGAGTTATGACGGTTCCTGTAGCTTCGTATGATGATTTCAGACTTGGGCGTATGTTATGAATGGGTTTTGGACCACACGAGAGCGTTTCGACGCATAATATTGAAATAAGAGTTCCTTAAGTTCCTATTATGGTTTGGGATGTGTTTTTGCGATATCGAGGTCCGAACAGAATTCTGAGATCGAGAAAGTTCCGTTATGTCATTTATGACTTGCCTGAAAATTTTATGTCATTCTGAGTTGTATAGGTCGGTTCGGCGCGTTGCTAGCAATGTCAAGAAAACTTAAAGTTCCTAAGTTTGGTTCTAGGGGTTTTGAGGTGTGATTTTGAGTTTTAGCGTTGTTTTGGGTGTTTCGGAGGCTCGAGACAGTCCGTATTATGATTTGGGACTTGTTGGTGTATTTGGACGGGGGCTTGGGTGGGCCCAGGTGCCTCCCGGACACCACATGAGGCCAAAAACCAGCTGAAATAGCTGCTGGTGCACCTGTTCTGGTGTGACCGCAGGTGCGGTTGCCTAGTCGCAGGTGCGACCCCCCAGCGGGCAAGCCAATCCTTGCAAGTGCGGCCTCCACTCCGCAGGTGCGGGCCTAGGCTTCCTCTTCCATTTCCGCAGTTGCGAGCCTTGCTCGCAGGTGAGAGACCGCAAGTGAGTAAACACTGTTCAGACAATGTGTTTTTATACACGGGATTTAACTCACTTTCCTTATCTTGTTCTTCTTCCTTGGGACGATTTCCACCATTTTAGAGGGGCAAACGACCTGGTTATTTAAGGTATGTAAATTCTACTCTAATATTAGCTTCATGCATGGATTACTAGCTTAATTAACTACCTGAATTAGTGAAAAATCAAGAATGGGGGTAGTAACCTAGGGTTTTCGCTAATTTGAGAATTTACCCGTGAATTAGCTATGAAATCAAGTAGAAATCATGTACGAATGATCCTTAGGATATGGGTGAGTGTTTCCTTCGAGAATTATTGGAATCCGAGCATGCGGGTCCGGGGTCGAATTTAAGAATTTCTTCAAGAATGGCGAATTTGACTTAGTAGTAGGAGAATTTCCATACTTTGAGCATAAATTGATGAATTTGTATAACATTTGGCTAGTTTCGAGTCCTCGGGTGTAGAGTTCAGAGTTTCGGGCGCGTTCTTTGTCCGGGGAGTAGGTTTCACGCGAGGTGAGTCTCCTTTCCAACCTTGTAAGGGGGAATTCTCCCCATAGGTGATTATGAATAATTTCATGTTCTTATTTGCAGGGGCTACGCACGCACGAAGTGACGAGAGTCCGTGCGTAGCTACTACTATGTTATGTTGGGTAGTTCTAGGACTCACGAGCATGCTTGTATGTGCCTTACATGTATTCCTAAACGTATCTTGAGTTTCTTATTATCCTTGATTTGGCATGAGAATATTAGGAAGTTGTGGTCCATGATTTATTTCTTAGGTTCTTTCCTTAAAGAATAAACTCTGATAATTCCCTATAAATTGATAATTTTATGTATGTATGCGGCACCATGTCACATGTATGATTCGTGAGCGGAATAGCCCTACTATTATGTCAACCGCGTCGCATCCATGGTTCAAGTCGTTCGACCCTCGGCAGTGCACATTTATTTTTCGCGACGTTTCGGTCGTACGTTTCTGGCCTATTATGTCCTGTATGATTTACTGGGAATTTGTTGTAATTGTACAAATTGGTTCATGTTAATAAAGGAATTTAGTACATTGTGTCCTAGTGGAATTTGACATGCAAAGGTAAATACAACCATACTTGATGATTTATCTCTTTGTGATTTCTACGAGTGTTATGCCTGCCTAGTACCTATTAAATCGTGTTATTTAGAAAATGTTGACCCTAGTAAGTATCACATCTACCTCTCGTCACTACCTCTTCGAGGTTAGGCGGGATACTCACTGCTTACATATTTGTTTATGTACTCTGATGCAAGGCTAGAATTCATAGTTTAACATGTTATATGCCTTAAGATTTATGCGCATTAATGATAAAAATACACTTTTTATGTGCTTAATGGAGTTTATTTCATGTGTAGGTGAATTGGAGATGGAAACCGAGCTAAATGGATGCAAATACGTCGAAAATACGCTTGAGAGGAGAAGAGGGAACACCCTGGCCTTAACCAGGCGTTTGCCTCCTAAAGCCAGGCCTGGCCTGGCCTTATCCAGGCCATAGAGCCAAAATGCCTGATCTCCTGGTTCTGGTCAATTTCTAAGTTTGACAAGTTTAAGTGTTTGCCGGTTGAAATAGAAGTCTCCTACACGTTTAGGGTTTGTCCTAAACTTGTAAATAGACCCCAAAAACACAACTTAGAGAGAGATTCGAAGAGACGGACGACAAGACATCAATTTGTATAGATTTTCTTCATTACTTTGTAGTTTAATTATGCAAGTTATTTTAGATTTGATTCTTATGAATTTATTTAGATAACTTGTTTAATCTAGGGTTTTGGTAGAACCCGTTGGGGGATGAACTTATTTTGTTATTAATATAGTTCCAATTGGTTGATTAATCTCTAATTGTTCAACTACATTCTTGTTGTTGTTAATTGAATGGCCATCAATTAGCTGTGCCTATTTATTATGTATCTACTTGAGAGAGAGTGCATATTTAGGTAGTTGTTTGAACAACATCACTCCCGGAGTATAGACGAAAGTCATAACCGAGGGTTTAGAGGTTGGATTAGAGATAACGATACCTCGGGTGCAATCTAAAGTGAACTGTAATGCAATCTAGCTAGCGTAACTTGAGAGAGTGCGTCTAGTAAATTATCATAATTACTTGAGAGAGATTTATGGTAGATAGAGTGTTCATGATTGATAGAGACAACTAATCAAACTATAAGAAGTATCCGAGAAGGAAGTTCACCGACGGGGGAAACCATAACCTTAGACCTTTATCATAATTGTTTACAACACATTGTTAGTAATTGTTAGTTATTATTATTGTCAGTAGAATTAGTAAAACATCACCAATTTATATTAAAAAGTCTTGAGAGAATTGATTGAGTAAAAGTTGCGTATTCTAAAGACTTGATTGATACGTAAATTCCCTGTGGGATCGACTCTGGGCATAATACCCCGGATTATATTTGCAACGCCCGCTTAGTCTCTTATTAGACATAGTTGAGCGTGATCAAATTTTGGCGCCGTTGCCGGGGAATTAACGGTATTATCAACTGTAGCTGTAATTGTACATATTATTAGGTTTCAAGTTGAATTTTTTTTTTAATTTTCTTTATTTTAGTTTTATTTGTTAAAACATGGCATCATGGAATTATGAGAGTTTGGATGTTGGTAATTCTACTTTTGATCCTCATTATGCATATTATGGAGGAAACCACCCAGAGCAAAATTATCAAAATCGTCCCGAGAACGAGTTATGTGCACCAACTCAATCTTATGTGTGGAATGAGTGTGATATGTGTGGTGGTCAAGATGGTCACTTTCAGGGTTGTGCTTATATTTCTTATCTTCCCCCAACCCCGTACTTTGATGGTTCTTCTTTTCTTGTGAAGTTAATAGAAATAAAGAACTCAGTGATGATGACTGGAAAAGGTTTGAGGATATGATAAAGTGCATTATGGAACAACAGGAGGAGTTACAACTGCGGGTACAAAGGCAAGAGGAAACTATTCGCAACTTTGAGGCTCAAACGAGTCAACTAGTTGAAGCTTTTAACGCTCAATATGCCAATATTATGGATAGTAGCTAGGAGCAGTGTACATCAGAGATGAATATTTTCCAATGGAGGTGTCCAAAGTAGAAACCTAACACACTAACCAACTAGAATTTGAGGATGCCGATGTTGAAAAAGTAGTACTAGAGTCAACCAGGGACGTTGAGGATACAAATTTAATCGACTCTAGTGTGATTGTTGTTGAGGATGTTGAAAGTCCTGCAGTTCATGTGTTTGAGCGCATTGGTCCTCACTCCAAACATTTTTCCACATTGTGTTTGGATGATGATATGGAAATAGAGTCATCTGAGCCAATTGAGGAGTCAAGGAAGGAGGAACAGGATACATACATTCTGGAATTTTGCTTGCCAGAAAGACAAGACTACATACCACATCTAAAAGCCAAGAAGTGTAAAATAATACAATGGTTGCTTGGGCCAATTATATTTGTTCCTCCACCCTTGGAGCATAACCGAAAACTTGATGCCAAATTCGGGGCTCAATTTATAAGTTCAAAGTGGAGGCAGAAAGTGATTCACGTCGTGCCGCGACGTTAAATCAAGCGCTTGTTGGGAGGCAACCCAGCTTTACTGCTTTATTTACTTTATTTTATTTTACTTTTGTTTTAGTGTATTTTTCTAATCGTATTATTTTGTAGTGTCAATTCTTTTTATTTTGTTAGGAGCATGAAACGCAAGCCACTGGAATGATGCAACAACAAATTAGATGGTTGGAACTAAATGTGAGGTACCCGTATGATGGAGCAGGCCTGGGAGAAGTCTGAGTACCCCATGAGATGCTAGTGCTTCGGCCTTTGGCCTACCAGGGAGTTTCTTTTTACCCTCTTGTATGCATAGGTGCGCATTGGGGACAATGCA
>ML407269.1:1199-27414 GCA_005239525.1 Nicotiana knightiana | reverse complement strand
GAATATACAGTTGATAGAAAGTGCATATGTGCTATAGATCATGTGATATTATGCCGCCTTAAAATTAAAAGGAGTATAACAATGGACATTGTAAACTAATAAGATTTCTTCTTTATTTGAACAAAGAATGCTATTCCTTTTCTTTCATTTCCAATCTACATAAGTAGATAACCGATGATAGATACAAACATATATATCATCATTATATATTTTGACATACGGATCAAATTTAACTGATTTATCAAATCAAGAAAATAATATTTCAAAGATGGTGAATTTCTATTAAGCTGATTGGATTGTTCATTTATATTTCATTTCCTATAGGATTACGCTTAGTTTTTTTGTCAGTTTAAGAATTTGAATCATAGCAGACGACAATTGTAAGTTTAAACTGAATGTCCCTAACTTTACTTCTTCCTCGGTCGACAACATGAATATATTTCAAATTTTTCTCGTTCAACTAATTGTGTTCCAATCCAACTGTATATTCAGGGAAAAGATTATTTTTAGCTTTCGATAGTCACAAAAGTATATATATAAAATTTTGACAATTATTTTAAGAGCAAATAAATAAAAGTCGATAGTAATTGGGTACAATATAGCTGGCCAATTCTTAAATTTCCACCACTGGGCTATGGACTATAAAAAGTTAGGGTTTGTTTGAAGTGGCCCCACATCCATAGAGGATTAAGAATTCAGAATTTCATCAATTAATTAGGTGTCATCCATTTTGACTTCCTGTCTTTCCTCTGACTCCTCACAGTCCTTAAAATCTGCAAAAAGTAAGCATACTGACAAAAGACAAGACTATTGCTCTTCATTATGTTGGTTTTACCCACCAAATAAGGACAGTCCCTATATTCCTGAAAGAATCTCTTTATTATTTTACTAATAAGCCCATAATTTAATGTGCACTTTTCAAATATAATTTCTTGGTTTTGAGGATAAATTATCTTTAAAATCCATATCCTTATTATTCTTTTTGATCAGTAATAATTAACTTTATATCCGTTGTATGAATATTCTCATCATAATTGAAAATATATTTCTTCATCTCTAATTTAAACAAGTCTTATCCTTCTATTTATTTTATTTATTTTCTCTTATTGTACATTACTTTTTGTTATTGCATTATTCTTTACTTAGTTATTTCATATTTTCATGTGACTTTTTATTAGTTTATCATTCAACGAATATCCTTGACGAATATAAAGAAGAGCAATGTAGATTTTTCTTACTACTGAAAATTTAATTTATTTACTTATATTTTATTGCCAAAAGGTTCAGGTATTATTTAAATTTATCAATAATATTATTGAGTGTTGTTTAAATACCCTCACATTACCTCTATTCTCCTCTTTTTATATATTTTTATTATGTTCTTTAAATTAACTTTAAACCATTTGATGCTTTACCTCTAATCCAAATAATTAACCTTGGAATGTTAATATCCAAACTTAGCTCCAGAAAAAATGAAGTCCCGTTTAACAATTCAAATTCAAAATTTGTTAGTGTGTATAACTTCATTCAATTACTTTCATTAGTTATATTTTCTTTTCTAAGTCTTAAACATTAATTCTTTCCTAAAATTGCCAACTGATTTGTTTTTTAGCTTGCCACTTGGCTTAACCACATTGCAATACACACACTCTACTCGTTGAGGTAGCTGTATGGGGTAAAAATAACGAATGACAGATGGAGGTTCATCGAGTTGACACGTGGCAGTAAAGGCAGGTAAGATATGAGTCAACAAGTAATTGACATCATATATAAACATGTGACCGACATTGTATGAGTTCCGAAGATATTAACACCGGTGAGGAGAATTTGAAAGCATGTACCAGCTGAAGATTGCAACATTAGAGGAGCATATGTTACTATAACGATCCGGCCGATCGTTTTGAGAGTTGTAGCCTCGTTCCTTCATTTACTGCTCATTTTATGCTTTATAATTGTTATGCGACTTGTCAGGGTAGTTGGTTAGATTTCGGAGAGGTTTCAAAAAGAGTTGAGACAATTAGTCTCAAGGCTCGAAACTTAAGTTGAAAATATTGACCTGATATTGACTTGTGTGTAAACGGCCTCGAAATGGAGTTTTGATGGTTCCGTTAGCTCCGTCGGGTGATTCTGGACGTAGGAGTATGTCCAGATAGTGATTTGGAGGTCTGTAGTTGAATTAGGCTTGAAATGGCGAAAGTTGAAAATTTAGAAGTTTGACCGAGAGTGGACTTTATGGTTACCGGCTTGGATTAGGGTTCCGGAAGTTTGAGTAAGTCCGTTGTGTCATTTTGTGACATGTGTGCAAAATTTGGGGTCAATCGGATGTGAAATGTGTGCTGAGTAGGTCTGGGACGTCATTGAATCGACGCACGATTCGTGATTTTGGCGTTGTTTGATGTGATTTGAAGGCTCGACTAAGTTCGTATCGTGTTTTAGGATCTGCTGGTATATTTAATTGAGATCCCGGGGGCCTTGGGTAGAGTTCAGATGGTTAACAGATCAAATTTGGAGTTGGATGATTGCTGAAGCTGGAGTCTTCTGGTGCAATCGCACCTGCAGAGCTTTGGTCGCAGGTGCTAGCTGGAAGCGCAGATACAACCAGAAGTGAGGAAGGTTATGGACGCAGGTGCGAAGGATTGTCCGCACCTATATGGTCGCAGATGCGGAGAGGTTGAGCGCATAAGCGAGGGAGCAGCATAGGAACGTGAAGATGGCCGCACCTGCGTTTGCACAAAAACAGAGTATTTTCCGGAGGTGCGAAGGCTTGGTTCCAGTTGTTCACCATAAAAGTGGAAGGATTGTTGCTTCTGCGACACCACATATGCAGTTAAGTTGTCACAGGTGCAGAAAGCCTGGGCAGAGTATTAAGATAGAGGCTTCCATGATTTTCATCATTTTAGACATTTCAAGGTCGAGATTAGGCGATTTTAGAGAGGGATTTCGAAGTGATTCTTGAGGTAAGTCACTTGTGGTTAACTTTACGCAATAATTCTACTTCCCCATTGAATTTTCCCACCTAGCTTGTGAGGTTTTGAGGTATAATTTCGGGAGTTGGGGCTAGGGATTTGGAGAGTTTAAATTGGGATTTGGAGGTCGATTCGGTGTTGGATTTTGGTAAATTTGGTATGTTTGGAATCCTTGTTGAATGAACTTTCGAATTTTGTGACTTTTGTTGGATTCCGATACGTGGGCCTGGGGGGATGATTTTTGAGTGGACTTTTTGACTTTTAATTTAAGAACTTAGTTATTTCATGTGGAATTGATTCCTTTAGCTTGTGTTGATTATATTGAACTGTTTGTGGCTAGATGCGAGGCATTTGGAGGCCATTTCAAGAGGCGAGGGCTTGTTGAAGTAGAGTTTCGCACAATTTGAGGTAAGTAACACTTCTAAACTTGATTAGGAGGGTATGAGACCTCGAATTTTGTGCTATCTTGGTGTTGAGGTGACATATGCTAAGTGACGGGCATGTAGGCATGCACCGTAATAATTGGGACTTGGTCGGTTCCATAGAACTGAATAGTTGTTAATTCTTGCTGTTACCCGTATTTCCACCATGTGATAGAATAATTGATCTATCAGTCATGCTAGAAATCCTATTTAGGTTACATGTTGAACTATTTTGCTTAACTTGCCATTTTAAATCTTAGCTACTATTTGAATTATATGTCTCAGTCTCTGTTGTCCTTACTTTCTACGTCATATCATTATTGTTTGAGTTGAATAATTGTGCCCATTGTGATTCCAGTCTCTGCTGTCTGGCTTAGGAGTAGATTCTAGATGTGGTAGAGCCAGTGGGGCCAGCTCAGGCACCAACTGTGCCCATTGTGATTCCAGGCCTTCAGGAGGCTTTGGCTCATATTTTGACTGTGTGCACTAGTTTTGCTCAGGCGGTTCCTGTTCAGACCGCGACAACCACTTCTCAGGCTGGGGGAGGTACTCAGACTCCCGTCGCGCGTACTCTAGAGCAGGTGATGCAGGGACTTCAGACACAGGGAGTGCTGCCAGCCTAGCCGGTTGCAGTCGCTCATGCCTAGGTAGGTCCCATTATGACTGATGATGAGCAGAGGAGACTAGAGAGGTTTGGGAGGCTCCAGCCTCCATCATTCCATCATTCAATGGGCCTGAGTCTGAGGATGCCTAGGACTTTTTGGATAGGTGCCAGTGGATTCTTTGCATGTCGGGTATTCTTGAGACAACTGGGGTCTCATTCACTACTTTTCAGTTTACTAGGAATGCTTTCAGAAGGTGGGAAGCCTATTAGAGGCGCAGACCAGTTGGTGCAATACCCCTTACTTGGCATGATTTCTCTGTCCTCTTCTTGGAGAAGTTTGTGCTAATGACCCACAGAAAGGAACTGCGTAGGCAGTTCAAGCAGCTGCGTCAGGATGGCAGATCTATGACCCAGTATGAGATGAGGTTTTCAAAGTTAGCTCGTCACACAATTTGGTTGGTCCGCACTGAGAGGGAGAGGATTAGGAGGTTCATTGATGGCCTCCACTATCAGTATCATTTTTAATGACTCTGGAGAGTGTATCAGGTGCTACGTTCGATGAAGTGGTTGGCATTGCTCGGCGGTTAGAGTTGGTTCGTAGTCATGAGCATGAGTAAAGGGAGGCCAAGATGCCTCGTGGTTCGGGTGGTTTCAGCAGTGTTCCTTTTGGGGTTCAATTCCACCACAACAGGGGTCATTCTTATAGGTCTGCTCAGATGGATCGTCCAATTCATCGTGGTACATCGTCCAACCATAGTTCATACAGTGCTAAGCCGGGCCAGTCATCACTCAGTGCTCTCCTAACTTAATTCATCTCGTGCACCTTCAATTCAGGGTTCGTCTACACCAGGTTCTTCTAGTTCTTGGGGTCCACCTTAGTATTTGTCACCATTATCCGAGAGGGGATGTTTTGAGTGTGGAGATTTGGTTCATGTGAAGAGGTTCTATCCCCGCCTTACGAGAGGTCTAGTTCAGTAGAGGAGTCAGGCCACGACTTCAGCACTAGTTACTTCCCACCCATCCAACCAGTTCAGGGTGGGGCTTAAGTAGCTAGGGGTCACCAAAGAGGGGAAGGCCGATCAGGTGCCGGTCAGGCCCGATTCTATGTTATTACTGCCAGGCCATATGTCGTTGCTTCAGACACAGTTATCACATGTATTGTCTCAGTATGCCACAAGTATGCTTTTGTATTATTTGACCCTAGTTCCACTTATTCGTATGTATCATCATAGTTTGCTCATTATCTGGATATGCCGATGAGTCCTTAGTTTCATCTGTTCATGTATCTACGCCAGTGGGCGATACTATTGTTATGAATCGTGTATATAGGTCATGTGTAGTGACTATTGGGGGATTGGAGACGAGGGTTGATTTATTATTGCTTAGTATGGTTGATATCGACGTGATCTTGGGTATGTATTGGTTTTCTCCATGTCATGCTATTCTGGATTGTCACACTAAGACCGTCACGTTGGCGATGCCGGGTTTGCCAAGGATCGAGTGGAGAGGTTCTCTAGATTATGTTCCTGACAAGGTGATTTCATATTTGAAGGCCCAACAGATGGTTGGGAAGGGATGTTTATCTTATTTGGCCTTTGTGAGGGATGTTGGTGTTGATACCTCTACTATTGATTCTGTTCCGGTGGTACGAGACTTTCTGAATGTGTTTTCTGCATACCTGCCAGGCATGCTTCCCGACAGGGATATTGACTTTCATATTGAATTTGTGCCGGGCACTCACCCCATTTCTATTCCTCCGTATCGTATGACACCGGTTGAGTTGAAGGAATTGAAAGAACAGCTCTAGGAACTTCTTGATAAGGGGTTTATTAGGCCTAATGTGTCGCCTTGGGGCGTACCGGTTCTGTTTGTGAAGAATAAGGATTGCACTATGCGGATGTGCATCGGTTATAGGCAGTTGAACTAAGTTACAATCAAGAACAAGTATCCCTTACCGCATATTGATAATTTATTTGACCAGCTTCAGGGAGCGAGGGTGTTCTCTAAGATTGATTTAAGGTCCGAGTATCACCAGTTGAAGATTCAGGACTCGGATATTCTAAAGACGACATTCAGGAATCGTTATGGTCATTATGAATTTCTTGTGATGTTTTTTGGGAAGACCAACGCCCCAGCATCATTCATGCATCTGATGAACAATGTATTTCAGCCTTATCTCGACTCGTTTTCCATAGTATTCATTGATGATATCTTGGTGTACTCTTGTAGCCAGGAGGAGCATGCCCAACACTTGAGGAATGTGTTGCAGCGGCTGAAGAAGGAGAATCTTTATGCCAAGTTCTCCAAGTGTGAGTTTTGGCTTAGTTCAGTGGCATTCTTGGGGCACGTGGTGTTCAGTGAGGGGATTAAGGTGGATCCGAAGAAGATAGAGGTGGTTTAGATTTGTCCAAGACTGTCCTCAACTACGAAGATTCAGAGCTTTCTCGGCTTGGCTTGTTATATCTTCGCTTCGTGGAGGGTTTCTCGTCTATTGCATCGCCTTTGACTAGATTGACCCAGAAGGGTGCTACTTTCAGGTGGTCGGATGAGTGTGAAGAGAGAATTCAGAAGCTCAAGACTGCCTTGACCACAACTCCAGTTCTAGTTTTGCCTTCAACTTCAAGATCTTATACGATGTATTATGATGCTTATCGTATTGGTATTGGATGTGTCTTGATGCAAGAGGGTAGAGTGATTGTTTATGCTTCATGTTAATTGAAGCCTCATGAGAAGAACTACCATGTTCATGATTTGGAGTTGGCTGCCATCGCTCATGCGTTGGAGATTTGGAGGCATTATCTCTACGGTGTGTCTTGTGAAGTATTTGTGGACCATCAGACTCTCCAACACTTGTTCAAGTAAAAGGATCTAAATTTGAGACAATGGAGATGGTTGGAGCTGCTAAAGGACTATGATATCACCATTCTATATCATCCCATGAAAGCCAATATGGTGGCTGATACCTTGAGTAGAAAGACAATGGGTATGAGAAGCCTTGCATTCATTCCTATTGTTGAGAGGCCGATTGCAATTAATGTTCAGGCTTTGACTAACCAGTTCGTGAGATTAGATGTTTCGGAGCACAACCGGGTTCTAGTTTGTGTGGTTTCTCGATCTTTCTTATATGATCGCATCAGAGAGCACCAATATGATGATCCCCATTTGATTGTCCTTAAGGACACAGTTCAACATGGGGATGTCAAGGATGTTACGATTAGGGATGATGGAGTGTTGAAGATGCAGGGTCAGATTTGTGTGCCCAACCCAAGTGTCGCGAAGATGTACCAGGACTTGAGGCAACATTATTGGTGAAGGAGAATGAAGAAGGATATAGTGGGGTTTGTAGCTCAGTGCCTAAACTGTCAGCAGGTGAAGTATGAGCATAAGAGACCGGGCAGTTGCTTCATAGGCTTGAGATTCCAGAGTGGAAATGGGAGCGTATCACCATGGATTTTATAGTTAGGCTCCCACGGACTTCGAGGAAGTTCGATGCTATTAGGGTGATTGTGGATCGGCTGACCAAGTTCGCGTACTTCATTATAGTTGGGACTACTTATTATTCAGAGCGGTTGGTTGAGATTTACATCTGTGGGATGGTTCTCCTTCACGGTGAGCCGTTGTCCAACATTTCAGATCGAGGAACGCAATTTACATTGCAGTTTAAGTACAATATTTCACCCTCAGATGGACGGACAATCCGAGCACTATTCAGACATTGGAGGATATGCTACGCGCTTGTGTCATAGATTTTGGGGGTTATTGGGATCAGTTTTCGCCGCTCGCAGAGTTTGTCTACAACAACATCTACCAATTGAGCATTTAGATGGCTCCGTATGAGACTTTTTATGGGAGATGGTGTTAGTCTCCAATGGGATGGTTTGATTCAGGTTAGGCTAGGCTATTGGGTACTGACTTGATTCAGGATGCTTTGGACAAGGTTAAGCTGATTTAGGATCGGCTTCGCACGGTGCAGTCTAGACAGAAGAGTTACGCTGATCGGAATGTTTGAGATGTTGCTTACATGGTTGGGGGAAGGTGTTGCTCAAGGTTTCACCCATGAACGGGGTTATGAGGTTCGGGAAGAAAGGAAAGTTGAGCCCTCGGTATAATGGACCGTTTTAGGTACTTCAGAGAATATGAGAGGTGGCTTACAAGCTTTCCTTGCCACCTATTCTGTGGAGTGTGCATCCAGTATTTCATGTTTCTATGTTCTGAAAGTATGTCGGCGATCCGTCTCATGTTTTGGATTTCAGCACGATTCAATTGGATGGTGATTTGACTTATGTTGTGGAGCCGTTAGCCATTTTGGGTCGGCAGGTTCGAAAGTTGAGTTTAAAGGATATAGCTTCAATGAAGGTGTAGTGGAGAGGCCAGCCGATTGAGGATGCTATTTGGGAGAGCGAGCGGGAGATGCGAAGCAGAAATCCATGCCTATTAGAGATTTTAGGTAGATTTCTAGACCGTTTTGAGAACGAACGTTTGTTTAAGAGGGGCAGGATGTAATGACCCGACTGGTCATTTTGAGAGTTGTAGCCACGTTCTCCCATATATTGTTCATTTTATGCTTCACAATTGTTATGTGGCTTGTCGGAGTAGTTGGTTCGGTTCTGGGGAGGTTTCGAAAAGAGTTGACACACTTAGTCTCAAGGTTGGAAGCTTAAGTTGTAAAGGCTGATAGGATGTTGACTTGTGTGTAAACAACTCAAGAATGGAGTTTTGATGGTTCCATTAGCTCCAATGGGTGATTTTGGACTTAGGAGCGTGTCTAGATAGTGATTTGGAGGTCCGTAGTTGAATTAGGCTTGAAATTTAGGGTTATCAGGTTCAGATTGGGGTTTTGGGATTCTGAGTAGGTCCGTTGTGTCATTTGTGACTTATGTCCAAAATTTGGGGTCAATCCGACGTGATTTGATAGGTTTCGTCATCAGATGTAGAAGTTGGAAGTTCAAAAGTTCATTAGGCTTGAATTGATGCACGATTCGTGGTTTTAGCATTGTTTGATGTGATTTGAAATCTCGACTAAGTTCGTATCGTATTTTAGGACTTGTTGGAATATTTGGTTGAGGTACAGGGGGCCTCGGGTGGGGTTCAAATGGTTCAGATCGAATTTGAAGTTGGGTGATTGCTGAAGTTAGAGTCTTCTGGTGCAATCGCACCTGTGGAGCTTTGGTCGCAGGTGCGAGCAGGGAAGCGCAAGTGCGAGCTGGAGTGAGGAAGCTTATGTGGTCGCAGGTGTGATGGATTGTCCGCACCTTCATGGTTGCAGATGCGGAGAGGTGGAGTGCACTAGCGAGGTCTGCGCAGAAACAGGAAGATGGTCGCACCTGTATTTGCACAGAAGCGGAGTATTTTCCGCAGGTGCGAAGGCTTGGTTCCAGTGATTCACTGCAGAAGCGGAAGGATTTTTGCTTCAGCGACACCGCAGATGCGGTTAAGTTCTCTCATGTACATTCCAAGCTCGGGATTAGGTTTTTCTGAGAGGGATTTCGAAGGGATTCTTGAGGTAAGCTACTTGTTGTTAAATTATGCTTTCCCATTGATTTTCCCACCTAGGTTCTATGGTTTTGGGGTGTAATTTTGGGAGTTGAGGCTAGGAATTTGGAGAGTTTAAATTGGGATTTGGATTTAATTTGGTGTTGGATTTTGGTAAATTTGGTATGGTTGGACTCGTGGTTGAATGGGCTACCGGATTTATGACTTTTGTTGGATTTCGAGACATGGGCCTGGGGGCGGCTTTTGAGAGGACTTTTTAAATTTTAATTTAAGAAGTTAGTAATTTCATTTGGAATTGATTCCTTTAGCTCGTGTTGATTGTATCGAACTGTTTGTGGCTAGATTCAAGGCATTTGGAGGCCATTTAGAGAGGCAAGGGCTTGTTGGGGTAGAGTTTCGCAGAGTTTGAGGTAAGTAACACTTCTAAACTTGGTTCTGAGGGTATGAGACCTAGAATTTCGTGTTATGTGATTGGTGTTGAGGTGATGCATGTGCTAAGTGACAGACATGTAGGCATGCACAGTAAGAATTGGGACTTGGTCAATTTATTGGAATTGAGTAGTTGTAAATTCTTGTTGTTACCCGTATTTCCACCATGTGATAGAACAATTGAGCTGCCAGTCATGCTAGAAATCCTGTTTAGGTTACATGTTGAACTATTTTTCTTAACCTGCCATTTTATACTTAGTCTTAGCTATTATTTGCATAATATGTCTCAGTCTTTGTTGTCCTTATTAATAGCGCTTGGGCTGGATCGGCCCCTCCGGAATATGTACATCCACAATGGGTGCAATGCTAGCAGATATTTATATTCGGGCCGGATCTGCCATGGTTTATTGCATTCGGGCTGGATCTGCCATGTTATGTGTTAAGTTTTTTTTTGAAAAATCTGAAAGCATGTCTACATTTTTGTACCTTCACTTGTAGACTATGAATTTCTGAGATAACACTATCATATTTTCTATAACTTTCCATATTGTTTAATGTTGAAGGTGGACCGTAATAATGGGACTTGTCACTACTTTCATTCCAAAGGGTAGATTTGTTACTTATTGAGTTGGTTGTACTCACGCTACACCCTGCACCTCGTGTTTATATCCATATGCTTCCGGTCACGACGGTTGTTGATTTGCAGAGTCCACACCTTCGGAGACCATCGAGGTAGCTGCCTGGTGTCCGCAGACCTTGACTCTCCCCCCTTATCTTTCAGTTTATTGTTCAATCTTACCTAGACAGTGTACTAGACTATGTCTTAATGTAGATGCTCATTCCTTAAAGAAGAGCCTGATTTGGGGATCTTGTCTTCCCTAGTTTAGCTATAAATAGAAAAATTTGTACTCATTGAAGGACGCGAAATATTTGTATGAAAAAGGTTAATATCATTCTCTTATTTTGCAAACATTATTTTGCTGGTACTTAGTTCTTGTTATTGTTCTTGCTTAGGGAGAAATTCAAATCAAGGCTCATGCTCATCTTTTCTTCAATTAATCTTTATCTATTTACTTTTTCTCTTCATTACTTTATTTTCTCGAATTAATTTAATTCACGTATCTATAAATCACGTTATAAATTCAATTGTACTATTTTACGGATAAACAATAGCCATCAGTTATCTCATCCTTGCATTTTCGAAACTAAACTATTTTGCGCTTATTTGTTTCGTTATTTTCTGTTGCAAAATGACTTATGTGATATATAATTAGTTACTTGTTAAAATTTAACTTCCATGTGAAAGCTAGAGCTTGTTTGGCCAAGTTTCTGGGAGGCCAAAAGTATTTTTTTCCCCAAAAAAATATTTTTTTTAAAATTTAAGTTGTTTGGCCAAGACAAAGAAATACTTTTGGCCAGTAGCAGAAGCAATTTTTTTACTTTTGGGAAGACGCAGAAAATTCTAGCTTCTTCGCAGAAGCAGAAAATTAATTTATTCAAGATAAACCTATCTTCTCCTTAAAATTTATACTTTCAAATTATTCCTTACTAAGTTTTTTTTCATATTTGTTTCTGATTTTTATCATTTCTCTTAAATTTAAAGATATTATATACATGAATCATATTATACCTTTTCAAATTATTTATTGACTTTTCTTGTTTTTGATATTTTTTGTGTAATGTCTTGTAACTTTTCAATTTATCTTCGTCTTTCTTCACACAAAAGCATATTATCTACCTCATTCTTTGGGTTATCAATTCTCTTCCTACAAATAATCATTTATAATTTCTTCTGTTATAAGCTATTAGTTCTCTTAACAGTTATCAAATCTAATTTGTGAAAATTACCTACAAATAGGTAATCAGTTTATAATTTCATCGCATAATCTATCTATATATTATTAAAAGATGAAGAAAAAACATCCACATTAAGCCAAGTGGCAGTCTCACAATAGGCCACTAGGCAATTTACGATAAAGTTGGTTAGGTAATAATTAGTTTCTAATTTAAAATTTAAAAAATAAATAAATTATACATTATGTGTTGCTAATAATCAGTTACTCTTTAAAATTATTTTTATTTTACGGTCAATGCCATGTTTCAAGTTTATCACTCAGAATCATCTAGTTACAACCACCATGGCTATACATAATTTCATTCGATGATATTCTTCTACCGATAAGGAATTCGACTATTATGCTAATGAAAACATTACTGCAAAGATTGAGAAAGGAGACGGATCTTCTGATATTCCTTTAGAAATGCAAGATAAGTCTTCTACTAATATAGAGGTATTGTGTGATAGAAGCAAAGATGAAATTGTTGAAAAATGTTATCATGTGTGAGTGACTTTACTTATTATTTCGTGGTAGATTATCAGTATATTGTAATTTGTGGAATAGACTTCTAATTCATGCGAAATGATGTATTTTGATTGTTCAAATCGTTGTGTAACAATAAATAATTATACTAGATAATATTATATACTTTGGTATAACTATATATGTAAAATTGAGTTAAATCTTTATTATGTTTGTTTACTTTATATTTTAATTAAACAAAATAAAAAATAATAAAAGTCTCTTAGAATAAATATTTACATTAAGTTTTCTCTTTAAATAATTATAAGACCTTGGTACTATCCTTTTTGGTAATTTGACACTGAAAAGTACTTTATAGAAAAATTGGCCAAACACAATTTGTTTACCAAATGTTGCAAAAAGTACTTCTTAAATGAATTGACCAAACACAAACTGTTTTTTTTCAAAAGTACTTCCGAAAAAGATACTTCTGAAAAAAATACTTTTTAAAATAAATAAATTTTGACAGCTTGGCCAAACAGACTCTTAATCTCAGTTAGTCAATTTTAGATAGACATTAACTGTATATACCAATTTAGTTAAAATTTAATTAAGAATCTTGTAATTTACCTATGTTCATTAATAATCTTGGAAAGTTAATCATCACTTAATCTGAAATTAATGTGCTGCCTATATTGTCTCTTTAAGTTACTTTACTTTATCTTTCCTATTTTTTTCCTTCCTTATATTTGTTTCTCAATTGTTCCTATAAATTGTTTACAACAGCTTAGTCCTGACATCAAAAGCTCCATTAACACAATCTGAGTATTGAATTTGTTGGTGTTTTAATAAAAAATCATGAAGTACTTATCAAGTATCGCTTTCTTTATATTTGCCCTCTTTAGTGTTCTCGGTAAGTTTCATGCTCATTTATATGTGATCTATTTAACTTGCCATTCGCGAGATTAGAATTCAACAGAAGATTTATGATAAAGGCATAAAAAGGGGTAAAACATCATTACCATAATTTTCTTGAGAGGTAAAAGACACTTGTTTGTCACGAGTGTATTTTGCTACTCCTTATTTTTCTCTTATTATGTTTTTTATTTTAATTTAGTTACTTATACCTTTCGCCGTAATAAATATCGTGAGAGACATCTAGTTAATTTTATTATTTAGGGGATCATGGTACAATCTTTTAGCTTTCTAGTCTTTTATTAATATATATATTTTTTTCCATTCTCATATTAATTTTATTTTTCTTACAAAAAAATGAAGGCACTAAGACGAATGGAATATTAAACCAGTGTCATGTGTACATCCCATCAACCACAAAGCCTTGTGATGCACGAAATTGCAATAGCTTATGCATTAGCAAGTTCGGTAGCGGCCCTCCACCTCCTGGTATTCGCGGAGAATTTCAAATAGGAGATTGTGACCCTGATCAAACTTGTGACTGTATTTTCTGTTGTGAAGACAAACCGTGTTGATCTCCGCTTAAGAATTCTTTCGTATGTAGAAGTGAATCCAAGATTTTAAAATTTATGGGTTCAATTTTCTGACGATTGATACAATATTTCAATAAATACAATGATTTTGTTGAAATCCGTGGAGAAAACATTATATAGGACGGTTATATGTTTTCAATGGTAAAAGTAAGAAAAAGCCGTCATAGTAAATAGGTTTATTCAATTTACAAAATATGTTAGGAAGTTCATATTTTTACGATTGGGCTATGGACTATAAGAGATTAGGGTTTGTTTGAAGTGACCCCACATTCATGCTCCTAGTAGACATGTTCTTACAACTCCATTATAAGAGGATTAAGAATTCAGAAAGACAAAAGAAAAACATAGAATTCCATCAATTAATTAGGTATCATCCATTTCGACCCATGTTTTTTGAATTACGTAATGTGTTCTTGTCTTTCCTTTGACTCCTCACAGTCCTTATAATCTGCAAAAATAAGGACACTGACATAAAACAAGACAATTACTCTTCATTATGCCCTTTTTACCTGCCAAATAAGGACAGTCCCTATATTCCAGAAAGAATCTCTTTATTATCTTCTATATTTATAGTATTAAAAGTTGGGTAGTATGCATTGTAGTTAAGTCAAATAGCAAATAAAAATGAAGGCACTTGGCAATTTTAGGACAATATTGATATTTTAGAACTATAAATAAAAATATAATTATCTATATTATATTAAAAGTTGGGTAGTATGCATTGTAGTTAAGTCAAGTAGCAAGTCAAAATGAAGCCACTTGGCAATTTTAGGGCAACATTGATATTTTAGAATTATAAATAAAAATATAATTATCTATATTATATTAAAAGTTGGATAGTATGCATTGTGCTTGTGATGACCCAAAGGGTCATCTTATGAATTAAGAATGTATTTCCGAGCTCGTTATCCTTAAAAACCTTATTTTAATTAACCTCAATTTGCGTGCATATTTCGGACGTGAATCCAGAAAGCCTTTATGTGAAAATATATGAAATAATAATTTTTGGGAATTAAAAATGATTTTTAGTTGACTTTGGTTAACGTTTTGAGCAAACGGACCAGACCCATGTTCCGACGGTCCGGGTGGGCCCGTAATAAAATATGGAATTTGTGCGTATGTCTGGAATCGAATTTCGAGGTCCCTAGCACGAGAAATGACTTTTTGATGAAAATTGTTAGACTGAAGTTTAAAGGAATTAAAGAAATTGATTACTGTTTGAACTCTTTGGTATCAGGCCCGTATTTTGGTTTCGGAGCCCAGTACACGTCATGTATGTGAAATTTGGTGAAAATCGGAGTTTATTTGACGTGATTCGGACATCCGGTTGAGAAGATAGTAATTTTGAAGTGTTCTTGAGAAATTCATGAGTTTTGATGCTAAATCTGTAGCTTTAGGTGTTATTTTAGCGATTTAATCGCACGAGCAAGTTTGTATGATGTTTTTAAACTTGTGTGCATGTTTGGTTTGGAGCCCCGAGGCCTCAGGTGCCATTCAGGCGATGCGCGAGTTGAGTTAAAACTTAACCAAGGCTGCTGGTGCACCAGATCTGGTAAGCCCGCACCTGCGAGCCTTTGGTCGCAGGTGCGAGCGACAGCCCGCAAATGCGACCCAGTACCTTTACTTCAATCTCTGCAAATGCGGACTCCTCATCGCAAGAGCGGGACTGCAGAAGTGGAAACCCGTCCGCAGATGCGGCCCCAAGGGCCCAGTCCCATTTCGCAGAAGCGGACCTCCTGCCCGCACGTGCGGACGCGCAGATGCGGCCCAAGTACCGCAGGTGCGAAGGTTGGGCAGTGAGTTCATTTAATTCGAACTCCAGCCCTTTTCTTCTTATTTTCAAAAAAGTAGACGACCTAGAGCGGTTTCTATGGGAAATTTCTTCCCCAAAACATAGGTAAGTGTTCTTTAACTTGTTTCTTTCAATCTTTTACCTCTATTTACAAATATTAAACCTAGAATCTAGGAACTTTATGGTAGAAATTAGTGGTTTGGGAAGAATTAGGGGCTTTTGGAAAATTTAGAGTTTGGCCTCAATTTGGGATCAGATTTCGAAACCAATTTCATATACGGGCTCGAGGGTGAATGGGTAAACGGATTTTGATTCGAACTTCGAGTTTTGACCAAACGGGCCCGGGGTCGGCTTTTTATTTTTGTGGGAAATTTCAGGAAGATCAGTAATTATTCATTAAAAATAACTCCTTTAGCAATGATTGACGTTAATAAGTTGATATTGACTAGATACGAGTGGTTCAAAGGTAGAAAATAAAGGAAAGACAATAATTGAGCATTGAGTTGGGCGTCGGATTGAGGTAAGTATTTGGTCTAACTTCGACTGAAGGGATTAGGATCCCCGAATTATTTGCTATATGAAAATCCATGTGTGTGGCGTATAGGTAAGGTGACGAGTACCTATGCGCCACCAAATTATCTGTTTAGCATGTTTCTTTCCCCGTTTCCATATTATTTTCTCTTCTTAACTGTTTCATGCTTATTGATGCTTCTATGTCTAATTGCTTCTTGATACGTGTTGTTTCTTTATTGAAAGTATTAGTTTTTGCGTAGTTTCATTATGTTACATTATTTGTTCAAGATGGTTGGTTGGTGTTTCATAGTATATTTCGGTTGGTCTCGCTGTATAGTATTAATTGGTGAAGTTTCATAATTGTATTGATTTTCATCAGCTTTGGTTGAGGCTTATAAATTGTGGAGGATCGTGATCTAAATTGTGAAATACCTGTTCTTATTATGTGATTGGTATTGATATGGTGGGATCGGGTTGTACGCTGCAACATGAGTAATAAGGGTGACTTATTGAGAAGGCATTAGGGTGAAGTGTGATTGTCTAGTGGGATCGGGTTGCACGCTTCATTAAAGAGTAATACGGGTGGACAGGTGGGATCGGGTTGCACGCTGCAACATGAGACATAAGGGAGATATATTGAGGAGTAATAAGGGTGGACAGGTGGGATCGGGTTGCACGCTGCAACAAGAGTAATAAGGATGAATGTCCACAGTGTTACTGATTATGTGATGGGATCCAGATACGCGCCACATCATTTTGTTGTTTATGTATTGTACCTCTATTGTGATTTTATTATGTGGCACTGAGACTCTTCTAAGGATTCGATTATACCTGAGTATTGGCAAGATGACTGGGTTCCGTATTTATTTACTGCAAGTTACTGTTCCATTTTGTTTTGTTCTTCTTTTTTACTTTATTATAAATTGTATGCAGGTTGTATTATAAATGCCCCGTCATAGCCTCGTCACTACCTCATCGAGGTTAGGCTCGGCGCTTACCAGTACATGGGATCGATTGTACTGATACTGTACTCTGCACTTTCTGTGTAGATTTTGGAGCTGATTGTGGCTGATCGAGAGGTCGGTTCCAGACATTCATTCAGGAGACCCAAGGTAGTCCTGCAGGCGTCCGCAGGCCCTGGCGTCCCCTTCTATGTTCTACATTTATGTTTTATTTTCTTTTGAGACATATGTACTTTTCTTTCAGACCAATATTTGTAGCTATTCATAGAATGTTCGTGGATTGTGACACTAGTTCTGGGTGGTAGTAATAGTTTCAAGGTTAAGAAATATTTATTTAAATTACGTATTTGTTATCACCTGATTTAGACTGTTTACTTACGTTAAAATAAATTTTTAAACAAAATGGTTAGCTAAATTCTAACATTGGCTTGCCTAGCGAGTATGATGTTAGGCGCCATCACGATCCCGATGGTTGGGAATTTGGGTCGTGACAAGTTGGTATCAGAGCACTAGGTTGCCTAAGTCTCACAATTCACGGACAAGCTTAATAGAGTCTGAGGGATCGGTACGGAGACGTCTGTACTTATCTCCTAGAGGCTATAAAGTTAGGAACAAGTTCACTTTATTTCAAATCTGTTGTGCGATTCTTGTTGTCCCAATACTGATTGAACTCTTGTATTCTTATTCTCTCGTAGATGGCGAAAACACGTACCTCTTCTTCCACTGGCCAACAACCAGATCCTCCCGCAACAACTCCTACAAGGGGCAGAGGCCGAGGCCATGCCAGAGGCTGAGGCAGGGGTAGGACTCAGCCCAGTGCTCAGGCAGCAGCTCTAGCTGTGGAGCCTCAGATAGAGTTCGGTAGAGACGCTCCAGCTCTGACCGTTTTGGCGGGACCAGCTCAGGTCCTAGAGGGGTTTATTGCTACCCTAGTGCTTCAGGATGCCTTGGTCCGACTAGTAGGCCTTATGGAGAGTGTAGCCCAGACTGGTGTACTCCCCGGGGCAGCAACCGTATCACTGACTGGGGGAGGAGTCCATACTCCTGCTACCCACACTCTGGAGCACATCACTCCTCATCTTCAGACTCCAGCAGCCCATCCGGTTGGGGTAGTTCAACCAGTTGATGTAGCACCGCTCGTTGATGGGACAACTATGTCCTTCGATGCTTTGTGGAGATTGGACTGGTTTATCAAGCTCATCCCTGTTCATTTCAACGGTTCCACTCTAGAGTACCCCTAGGAGTACCTTGATAGCTATCATGAGGTTCTTCGGAACATGGGTATCTTGGAAACCAATGGGGTCGACTTTGCTGCTTTCTAGATGACTAGTTCTGTCAAGAAATGGTAAAGGGATTATCTATTGACTAGACTAGCTGGGTCACCGCTCTTACTTGGGATTAGTTTTCACATCTCTTTTTGGAGAAGTTTCTGCCTATCACTATGAGAGAGGAGCGCCGCCGTCAGTTTGAGCTTCTCCAGCAGGGCAGCATGAATGTTATGTAGTATGAGACCCGTTTCATGGATTTGGCCCGTCATGCTACTCTTTTGCTACCCATAGAGAGGGAGAGGGTTAGGAGATTTATTGAGGGTCTTGCCCAGACTATCAGATTGCAGATGGCTAAGGAGACGGGAAGTGAGATCTCTTTTCCAAGATGCGGCCAATGTGGCTCAACAAGTTGATATGGTTCTTGGATTGGGAGGTCAGGGGTCAGATAAGAGGCCTCGTCATTCCGGTATGTTCAGCGGCACATCATCTGGAGGTAGGGGTGTTTTTGGTAGAGTCCATCCTCCTAGGCCATTTCATTCAGCACTTCAGGTATCTCACAGTGAGTCTGGGAGTCGTGGTTCTTATGTGCCTCCTTCTACTCAGCCAGCCTATAGTGCACCACTAGCTCCCATCAGAGCACTTCCTCTTCAGAGTTATTATCGTGGTCAGCCGGCTCGTCAGGGTCATTCTCAATTTTCACAGCCACAATATCAGGATGGATGCTTTGAGTGTGGTGACTATGGACATATTCAGAGATCCTGTCCGAGATTGTCGGGTAGTCAGCCTCAGCACTAGATTTCTCGTGCCATGGTTCCGGCACCAGTTGTCGCACCACCTGCCCAGCCAGCCAGGGGTAGGGGTCAGGTAGCCAGAGGTAGGGGTCATATTGTTAGAGGTGGAGGTCAGCCCACTATAGGTGGAGGTCCGCCTGTCAGAGGTCATCCTAGAGACATAGCTCAGGGTGGTGGGGCCCATCCCCAATGTTATGCATTCCCAGCTAGACCTGAGGTGGAGTCCTCCGATGATGTTACACAGGTACTGTTTCAGTTTGTAATAGAGACACTTCAGTTCTGTTTGATCGGGGTCTACTTACTCTTATGTGTTATCTTATTTTGCTTCATATTTGGTTGTGCCTCGTAATTCCTTGAGCGTCTTTGTATATGTGTCCATGCCTGTGGGGGTTGCTATTGTCGTAGATCGTGTATATCGCTCATGGATCTTTATTGGGGGTCTTGAGACCAGTGTAGACCTTTTTCCTCTTGATATGGTTGATTTCAATGTCATATTGGGCATGGATTGGTTGTCACCTTATTATGCAATCTTGGATTGTCACCCCAAGACAGTGACATTAGCCTTGCCGGGGTTACCTCGATTAGAGTGGAGAGGGACTCCTGGTCATTCCTCCAGCAGGGTTATTTCTTATATGAAGTCTCGGTGCATGGTCGAGAAGGGTGTTTGGCCTATTTGGCTCATGTTCGTGATTCTAGTGCTGAAGTTTCTTCTATAGAATCGGTGCCTGTTATTCGTGAGTTTCCCGAGGTGTTTCCTGCAGAGCTGCCGGGGTGCCACCCGAGAAGGATATTGATTTTTGAATTGATGTGGCTCCGGGCACTCAGCCCATTTCTATTCCTCCATACTGGATGGCCCCACCAGAGTTGAAAGAATTGAAGGAACAACTGCAAGATTTGTTTGATAAGGGATTCATTAGACCTAGTGTCTCGCCCTGAGGTGCACCGATTTTGTTTGTGAAGAAGAAGGATGGATCGATGAGGATGTGTATAGATTACTGGCAGTTGAACAAAGTCACTATCAAGAATAAGTATCTGTTGCCGATCATTGATGAATTTTTTTATCAGCTTCATGGTGCTAAGGTGTTTTCAAAGATCAATTTGAGATCGGGTTACCATCAGTTAAATATTATGGAATCCGATGTCCCTAAGACAACTTTTCGGACGAGGTATAGGCACTATGATTTCTGGTGATGTCTTTTGGCTTGACTAATGCCCCCACAGCATTTATGGACTTGATGAACCGGGTGTTCAAGCCTTATCTGAATTCCTTCGTAATTGTGTTTATTGATGACAATTTGATATACTCCCGCAGTCGGGAGGAGCATGAGCAGCACCTCAGGATAGTACTCTAGACTTTAAGGAACAGTCAGTTGTATGTTAAATTTTTGAAGTGCGAGTTTTGGTTGGATTTAGTTTCTTTCTTGGGTCACGTCGTATCAACAGAGGGTATTCTGGTAGATCCTAAGAATATTGAGGCAATCAAGAACTGGCCTAGACCCACTTCAGCCACAAAGATTAGGAGCTTCTTGGGTTTGGCAGGTTATTACCATCGATTTATGGAGGGGTTTTCATCTATAGAAGCCCCAATGACTAAGTTGACTCAGAAGGGTGCCCCATTCAAATGGTCGGACGAGTTTGAGGTGAGTTTTCAGAATCTCAAGACAACCTTGACTTCAACACCGGTGTTGGTATTGCCTTCAGATTCAGGATCTTTCATGGTATATTGTGATGCCTCTTGTGTTGGGCTCGGAGCAGTATTGATGCAGGAGGGTAGGGTGATCGCATATGCGTCTTGGCAGTTGAATATTCATGACAAGAATTACCCTTTTCCATGACTTTGAGTTGGCAGCCATTGTTCACACATTGAAGATTTGGAGGCACTATCTTTATGGCGTGCCATCTGAGGTTTTCACATATCATCGCAGCCTTCAGTATTTGTTCAAGCAAAAGGATCTCAATTTGAGGAAGATGAGATGGTTAGATCTATTGAAAGACTATGATGTCACTATATTGTATCATCTGGGAAAGGCCAATGTGGTGGCCGATGCATTGAGTAGGAAGGCAGTGAGTATGGGAAACCTTACTTTCATTCCAGTCGGTGAGAGGCCGCTAGCTTCAGACATTCAGACTTTGGACAATCAGTTTGTGAGGTTGGACATTTCAGATCCCAACCGTGTTCTAGCTTGTACAGTCGCTCGATCTTCCTTATTTGAGCATACCAGAGATCGGTAATATGATGACCCTCACTTGATGGTCCTTAGGGACACAGTCCGACATGGTGATGGCAAGCAGGTTACAATTAGAGATGATAGTGTGTTAAGGATGCAGGGTCGAGTGTGTGTGCCTAGCATTGGTGGACCTCATGAGTTGATCCTTGAGGAGGCTCACAGTTCTCGGTATTCTATTCGCCCGGGTTCTGCCAAGATGTACCAGTACTTGCGACAACACTATTGGTGGCAAAGTATGAAGAAGGATATTGTTTCTTAC
Organism: Nicotiana knightiana; assembly: GCA_005239525.1. Classification (NCBI taxonomy): domain Eukaryota; kingdom Viridiplantae; phylum Streptophyta; class Magnoliopsida; order Solanales; family Solanaceae; genus Nicotiana; species Nicotiana knightiana. The sequence continues at coordinate 5,879 of ML407269.1, read as the reverse complement.
GTGGTTCGGTGATTGAATTGTTAGCAGGTGAAGTACGAGCATCAGACACCCGGTGGTTTGCTTCAGCAAATGGAGATTCCTGAGTGGAAGTGGGAGCGTATCACTATGGACTTTATTGTTGGACTCCCACAGACTCAGAGGAAGTTCGACGTTGTGTGGGTTATTGTGGATAGGCTGACTAAGTCAGCACACTTCATTCCTGTGGCAAGTACTTACTCTTCGGAGCGGTTGACAGAGATTTATATCCGGGAGATCGTTTGGCTTCACGGTGTGCCCGTGTCTATCATTTTTGATCGAGGTACGCAGTTTACCTCGCACTTTTGGAGGGCAGTACAACGTGAGTTGGGTACACGGGTTGAGTTGAGCACATCATTCCATCCTCATACGGACGGGCAGTCCGAGCGTACTATTTAGATCTTGGAGGATATGATATGCGCTTGTGTTATAGATTTTAGAGGATCGTGGGATCATTTCTTGCCGTTAGTGGAGTTTGACTACAACAACGACTACCAGTCGAGCATTCAGATGGCTCCCTATGAGGCATTATATGGTAGACGGTGAAGATCGTCAGTTGGATGGTTTGAGCCGGGAGAGGCTCGGTTATTGGTATAGAATTAGTTCACAAGGCCTTGGACAAGGTCAAGATTATACAAGATCGACTTCGTACAGCTCAATCCAGGCAAAAGAGTTATGCCGACCGTAAGGTTCGTGATGTAGCATTCATGGTCGGTGTTACACCCCATGTTTTCGTACGTGAGAGTACATCGTAAGTCAATTGATGTAAGCTCATAAATAAGATTATATTTGATGGAATATAAAGTAAGTTAATCATGTTACAAATATTTAAGATCATGAATAACGATTACCAAGAGGGTTGGAAAGTTTAGAAGCTAAACCAATTGAAGAAAATAAGTTTCGTCAAAAGTCAACGAGTTTGGAATGTTATAACATGTACTTTAGGGTGAGACTAAGGTTCATTACATGATAAGGAGGTTATGCTATGAGTTAATTTTTATCGTATGATAGTTGTGTTCTACATTTTGAAGTCAAGTAAAATGTGGAACAAAAGTCGGCAAAGGTCTTCACAAGTTACACTCATAATGTGTTTAAAATTAGGTCAAATGTAACTGATATTTTCTCCCAATATACTTGGAATTATTAGATGATATACCAACAAAATTTAAGATCTATGAGTCTAGTTTTTAATTCATTAAACCGTTCATCGATACGAGATAGGAGTAGAGAGATATTTGTAGTTTCACGAGACTGCAAAGACATCATAAGTGATAAGTAGGTGTATCACTAGATCTTTTTGAGAAATACATTTCATGTGCTATATAAGGTCTTATTGGAACATATAATATACCAAATTGAAGGTCTTTGAATTTAGTTTCCAACTCTCTTAAGTGTTCGTTCATACGACATCAGGATAAAAAGATAAAAGCATTGGAATATGGACCAATCCTAGGGTGCCAAGCTTGCACCTCTTTGACTTTTCCAAACTTGATATATATAAAACTTAGGTCGGATTTCTCTTCATTATTCAGCATAAAACGACCATATAACACCCATAAACATAACCTCAAGACATCTTCTAGGGTTTCAAACAAGATTATCATTCCGGGCAAGAAATCGAGAAGAATAACATCAAAACGATCCCTACGACGTAAATGTCACTATACCGCCTCTCCTTTTTCTTTGTAGTTAGAGTTTTGGAAGGTAAATCAAAGTTAAGAAACGTCTAATATCTATATTTAAGTGTTTAAATATCAAGGAAGGTTGATAAATATATTTCCTAATAGTTAGAACTCACGGGACGGTGATCGGAAGCCGTGAGTTCGAGTTATTTGACTTGTAGCGGACTATTTTGTGTTGTTGTTAGGATGCGTGTTTTACTACTATTTTTTGGAGTTTTGGAGGAGGAAGAGTGTTGATAAATACCATATAGAATTAGGGTTGTGAGCTTGTCGTTCGTTGTAAAATTTTCGGGTCGTTTGACACGACTACGGTGGTCGTCTTATGTGTGAAGTGATTAGGTTGTGTGTGGACTTTTTTGGGAGTCTCAATATGATTATTATTGATGTTTTTGGGCTATTTTGTGATTGTTTTGACTTGTGTGAAGTCATATAAATAGGGGAGGTGCTGTCCGTTTAATCGTAAAATAGGTTGCGGTCGATACATAATAGTTATGACGCTTAAACGATAATGATAGTGTTGTTTCTCTTATTGTAGATTAAGGAGTTGTGACATTTGTGTAGCGTGAGTTTGGGTCAGTACATACAAGGTATGTGAGGCTATCCCTTTCCTTCTTTTGCACGACTCCGATTGTACATAATGCAATGAACGAGCTTCCTAAGATACTCTACTTTTTGAAGCTAGCAGTACTTACATTGTTTCCTTCTTATGGAACAATTGACGTTAAGGTTGCTTCTCTTATTCTTATGTTATCAATGTTGTTGGTAATTTCTGATTCTTATAAGATTCTCGATGAAGAGTTATCCTTAATGATGTGTACAGAGAATATCTTACGTCACTCCAAAATATTCAGAACATGATTCCAATGAGTCCTGCATGCATTATATATATGTTTCTATTTTACTCTGCCGAGCCGTGCTATAGTCGGCCGGGTATGGAACCTATTGTGCAACCACTGATCAGTTGGGTTTACTGAGTCCTCGTTGAGGTCGGGTATGATATGATGATGATGATTCCCACAGAGGAGAATGTTCTATGATGATGATGATTCCCACAGTGGAGAATGTTCTATGATGATGATGATGCCCACAGAGGCGGATGTTTAAAAAGATTATGTGTATATATGTATCATGCATTTCATGTTAATGTCTCTTAGAAGCACTCAGATGCTACATGTTGTATCTCCTACATCTCTCTTTACATTACTGTTCTTATTTATGCTTTCCTGCCTTACGTACTCAGTACTCTATTCCTACTGATGTCCTTTTATTTGTGGACGCTGCATTTCGTGTTGCAGGTCCTGATAGACATGTAGACAAAGCTCCCCCACAACAATAAGCTTTCCAGTTCAGCGATTATAGGCGAGATCCCTTCTCCGGACTTGCCGTGGTCTTGGTATGCATTTTTGTTATAGATATTATGGGCATGTCGGGGCCTTGTTCTGGCTATGTTGCATTACTTATTCTCCTTTAGAGGCTTATAGACAGGTGTCGACTCATGTATAGGTTGGTATGCCTTGTTTGCTAATTTTTGTTGTATAGTATTTCATGGCAGCGTTGTAGCTCGTACCTTTTATGTAGTTTCTTAGCAATCTTGTCATCCCATGTGATGTATGTTCATGATCCATATATACCATTTATATTGATCTCGGTATCCCTTAAAGATAATAAGAAGGTTAGATAAAATGTACGTTGGTGCTCGGCAAGTATGGCCCGGGTGCTAGTCATGATCCTCCAGTTTGGGTCTTGAGAAACTTGGTATCAAAGCAGGTCTGTCCTAGGGATTGTCTATGAGCCATGTCTAGTAGAGTCTTGTTTATGGGTGTGTTGTGCACCACACTTATAAGCAAGATACTACAGGCAATTTAGGATTGTTACTCTTTCTTCTTTCTCTAGATCGTGTGGTAGAGCTCAATCGTAAGAACTTATTTTCCTCAATTCTATCTTATTTATAATACGATGATGCATATATCTAGAAAGATGGATGGTAAGAGATTGCAATGTGGCTGTGGAAGAGTTGAATTAGAGGAACTCAATTTTGCATCATCCTTATGATGAGTAAATGTGAGGGCTTCAGCAGATCATGTGTGTACTAAGATGTGTTAGTTTCTTAATAAGGAGCTTTAAGGAAAAAATATCTATCTACCCATATGGTAAAAAGAAATAAGAGAATCAGAAGGTAGATACGACTTTTAGCAAGTAAAATAAGCAAGATAAAAAATGGTACGAAGTACCTAGTTAATAAAGATTATTAATATTTATAATTATGGCAGAGAAATATAAGCATTTTTAGTTACTTTCAACGATAACAGAGATATCTACAATTTTCCATACCAATCTCAATTATGCCCTATGGGATCTAGCTGAAATAATTTAAGAGAAGGATAGGATATCAGGATCCAGCTGGGATTAGAGTAGCTGAAAATTGTGGATAGATTGTTATCACTATTTAACATTTTGAAGGGTAGTACAGAACATGGTAATAGTTCTCATTTGGAGATAGCCATATGGTCACTCTAGAATAGAACAGTCAGATATGAATACTAGAATATTAAAAAATTTCAGAAGATAGGCACTAGGATCCTAGAAGGGATAAATATTTGCCTTAGTATGACTCCAGCCACTAGTAAAGAAAAAAAGAAGAAGAATGTTAGGCGTCCCGAAGAGCAAGTGATATGAAGCAGCGGGAGCTAAATGTGAAAGAACATCATGTTGAAGTCTTTATAATAGGGCGATAGACAGAGATATTAGCATGAGAATAAGAAGAGAGTAAATGAAACATTATGAGTAAGAGGTGATAAATGAGTGATAGCGGTAAATCAGAATATGGTATAATGATAAAGTCTATAGTCAAGTGAAGGAAAAAAAATGAGAGGAGACAGGCCTTGAGACAATACAAAAGTGTAAGCCATAAAGCCATACCCTCATTTCGAGAAATGAGTTGGTGACTCACACGTGATTACCATAAGGAAAAGTTAGACCCCCC
>ML407267.1:52601-65600 GCA_005239525.1 Nicotiana knightiana | reverse complement strand
TTTTTTAACTTCTTTGATTAATTAAACTAATTAATCTAATTAGGTTATAATCTAATTTAATCCAAAAATATAGTAACTAATCTAGATCTACTTTTCATCTATTTACGGATTAATCAAGAATAAAATGACCAATTTTATATCCTTAATTAATCTATAATTTAATGAATAAAGATGATTAGTTTTAGTAATTAATTATTAAAATACATTACATTAAATAACCATTGCTCGTCTATTATTCAGTTAATTATAACTTTACAATTCTTTGATAATAGTGATGCAATTTTGAACAAATTTAAAAAGATGAATTATGTATATGCCCAAAAATACAAATCTTTCACAATTAATCACTGATAATCAACAAAATCTATGAAATTAATTTATTTATCGAATTTTGTAGGGGCCTTTGGTAGGTGAAAAATCACATGCTCACAGCAAGGATTGTTCAAAATGAGCAAAAGAAACCATAATCAACTCATAAAGGAGTCAAAATTTCAACAATAACCAAGATTGTATCTACAGATGAGAAACGCGGACCGCACCAAGAATGTGCGGCCACGAACACTATTTCGGGGTCCGCAAAATTGAGAATCAGAGAGATGGGTTTTTGAGAAAAAACATGAAAGCGGACCACGACAGGAAGATGCGATCGCGAAAGTACCAATGTGGCCACAACTGGAATTTCGCAGACCGCGGTTGCTAAGGTTCAGAGAGTTCACAAGTTAAAGCAAAAATGAGAAGGGCGGTCCGCATCAAAATTATGCGGTCGCAGAAGTCTCTCATGCGGACTGCAAAATAATGTTCAACCCATACCTAAATGTGAAGAAACGCGGACTGCGATAAGAATTACATGGCCGCGAAAGCAAGGGTGTGGCCGCAGTCAGAATTACGCGACCGCGAAACTTCTGCAGGGGTATTTTTGTCCGAAAATTTCAGCTTAGTATAAATAGATCTTTGTCATTTTTAGGTTATGTTATGTTTTTGCTGAGCACGTGAGATGGCTAGGTTTTCCCTTTTGGGCAATTTTGAACAAGATTTACCTTATAACATTAGATTTTCATCTTTTAATTTAGTATTATGAATTTTATCTTCTCTTTATCTTTGATTTCTGCTATTTCTTTGAGTAGCTAAACCCATAGCTAGGGTTGTCACCCAACTCTAATGTGGGTATTTAACGTGTATATAATTTTAGGCCTTGAATGTTTATGGGTTAGTGATATTTAGCCTAGATCTTGCTAGAATTGAAGAATTAGTGGTTGCAAACACTGATTCATGCCTTTATGACTTGGTCTCTTCTTAAGAAAGAAGGATTAAGTATAGGAAAACTAGGCTAACCAGGAAATTGGGGGTGAACTCAAGAAATTGATAGCCCCAATTAAAGGGTTAAACCTAGAGATAGTAATACCCGATTTGAGCTAATATCACTTGTATTGCATGAATACCCATTTTGACTTAAGAAAGCCAAATTGGGCAAAATCACTCAAACTACCGAGAGGTATAGAGTGAGTACTTGGGTGTGATGGCTATATTACAATCCCAATCAAATCAAGCTTGTGTCACGGCCCAATTTTTCCTCCGTTGGGTATCGAGATGGCACCTAGTCTTAAGGACTAGGTAAGCCTAACATTTACGGAATAACAACAATAATAAATAGCATCTAATATTTTCTTAAATGAATTCTTTATACAATAAACATATTCCCAAAACCCGGTATGTACAAGTCATAAGATCTATGGAGTTTACTACAACTTCTAATTACAATTGTTTGGAAGTAAAAATAGTGTAAATACAAAATAGGAAGGTGACTCCGAAACCTGCGAACGCGATGAAAGGTTTACCTTGAGTCTACTCAGCAAGAATCCGCACAGATACTAACGATCAATACCTGGATCTGCACAAAGATGTGCAGAAGTGTAGTATGAGCAAGCAACAGCAATGCCCCGTATGTATCAAAACTAACCTCGATGAAGTAGTGACGTTGACTAGTCAAGACACCCACTGGTCTAATAAACTGAACAAGCATAAGTATAGGAATGACAGAACATGGCAGCTATCTAATGACTACACGATATGGCTAACAACATAGCAACCACAATAAGGAAGGAAAGACAGAAAGAAATATCAGAACACCATAATAAGACACAGAAGGATGGACTGGAACACAGCCCAAATCCGAAAAATCACAATACAATAAGGGCAAATAGTAACTCAGCACTGCAATAGTTTCCACATCAGGCCTTAACCAAAAACCCCAATAATCAATCAAATCCTTCAAGTGTAAACTTTCACCTGTAAGTTTTAAATTTGGGGTCTTTAGAATAAGATCCTTCCCAATGGGAAATTCCTTTGAAATATACTTCCTTCAAACATAAACTTTTCAATAAATATCCTTCAAACGTAGTTCTTCCAAGATAATTACTTTTCAAATATGAACTTTTCAAATATGAACTTTCCAAATAAATATCTTTCGAACACAGTTCTTTACTTTTCAAATAAATGTCCTTCAGACATAGTTTCTTCAAGATAAATGTTCTTCAAATATACTTTTCAAATAAATATTCTTCAAACATAGTTTCTTCAAAATAAATAATTTTCAAATAAATATTCTTCAAATATAGTTTCTTCAAAATAAATACTTTTCAAATAAATATTCTTTTAGTATAGGTCACCCTGTGACACCCTAAGCATAGAGTATTAACAACTCTAAACACAGATATATCAATAGGGGAATCTACGGGATCTCGTCCCGTTGTCCTGAATCTATTATGCAGTACAGGGGGATCTCCCGGAATATGTCTGTAGTCCCAAAATAAATATGTTGTGCTGGGGGATCTCCCGGAATACGTCCGTAGTCCCAAAATAAATATGCAGTACAGGGGGATCTCCTGGAATACGTCTATAGTCCCAAAGTAAATATGCAGTGATGGGGGATCTCTTGGAATACGTCCGTAGCCCCAAAGCAAATATGCAGTATAGAGGGATGTCCCGGAATACGTTCGTAGTCCCAAAGTAAATATGCAGTGCAACCAACAAAGACAACAGTTATAGCACGACAGAAACTCGTACACCACAACAAATACAAAGCAACAATGACAGTAATACAAAGTACGGTGAGCAAATCAATACAAGAACTTTAAATCATAAATAAAGGGTAGAACTTGTCGACAAGGAATAATCAAGATAAGAATGCTAGGCGTAAAGAGAACAACTTAACCAGGTAAAGCAAAAATGTAGCAACGAATCCACAATATTCAAATCAACAATAAGAAACCAACACAAGTTAAATAGTTCCAAATAAAGGCAAGTCATCTAAGATAAAGGTTAAATAAACTCCTTCTGAGGTTGAGCAATTACGGAGGATATTCAACAATTCAATTAGGGATAAGTAGCAGAAGATAAAAAAAACTTCAGTTAAGGCTAAACAATTATAGGGTGGGATAATAATCTAAAAGATAGGCAGTCTATGGAAAAATATAGCATGATGGTAGAAGGGGTNGGGGGGGGGGGGGATCCTAAATAAATTATCTCTAATCACAACATGTAGAGGTGAAACTAGCAAGTAGGAACTCAAACATATAAAAAAAAACTTCATACACGTTGAATATAAGGACCTAAGAACCCTAAAGACCAACTTCTCACAAATAAGTCCGAGCATGCACTCGTCACTTCATGTACACGGATTACAAACAACATAGAAGACTCAAATCCTAAGGGGTAATTCCCCAAAACAAGGTTAGGCAAGATACTTACCTCAAAGACGACAACCCGGTACTCTAAAATGAACTTCTCGGGAGAAAGACCTCGGGACGGCTCAAATCTAACCAAAACAACTTCAAAACATAAATAAAACACATAAGAAACTATTTCGGATCATAAAGCCTCCTTATTTATCAAATTCTAAAAATCGGTCCAAAAGTCGACCCTCGGGCCCGTACCTCGAAACCCGATAAATTTTATAATATCCGAATACCCATTCTAATATGAGTTTCAACCATACAAAAGTTATCAAATTCCGATACCATTTCGCCCCTCAAATCATGATTTTTCATTTTAGAAATTTTCTTCAAAAACCAATATCTTCCTCAACTCAAAACACAATTTAAATGACAAAAACAAGGATACAATCATGGACTATATTAAATACTAGGTGAATAACACTTACCCAATAGGATTGCTTGAAAAACCCACCAAGAATCGCTCAAAATCGATCTCTACAAGACAAAATATGGAGAAAATGGCAAACTCTCAAATATAAATTCTCTGCCCAGGTGTGACCGCACCTGTGATGAAAATGGCCGCTTCTGATCAACCATAGGTGCGCACGACCAACCAAACCTCTACTCTATCTCCGCTTCCGCGCTCAAGACCCCGCTCCTGCGAAGCTGCACCGTGTGACCATTTCTCCGCATCTGAGGAGACTGCCCAGACCAGCCTTTCTTGCACCTGTGCCTCCTTTCCCGCACCTGCGATCATCGCACCTCCTTTCCCGCACCTGCGACCAGAACTTAGCCTCCCCAAAAACCATGGAATTCATCCGCGACTCGTATGAAATACACCTGGGGCCCTCAGGACCCCGTCCAAGCATACCAACAAGTTCCATACTCTAACACGAACCCCCTTGAGGTCTCAAACCACATCCAAACACGATGAAGCTATGAATCGCAACATGAATCGAGCTTATGAACTTTCCAATCTTCAAACTTCTAATTCAGTGACGCCAAATTTTGAAGACAAGTCCCAATTCACATAACGTAGTTGTTCTAACTCTCGAAATCTCATTCCGATCACGATATCACAAAAGTAAAATGTGGGTAAAACTTCTCCATTTTTCCAAACTTCAAATTTTCTAAATTTTCGCCGAATTTCCTCAAATTACTATACGGACCTCCAAATCCAAATCCAAATCCGGACACGCGCCATAGTCCAATGACCATACGGAGCTGTTGACATTATCCAAAACTTATTCCGGAGCCGTTTATACAAAAAGTCAAATTCCTGTCAAATTTTACCGCTTAAGCTTCCAAAACTAAAATCCTTCTTCCAATTCAACTCTGAATCATCCGGTAACTGAATTTCACCATGCACGCAAGTCGATTTACCTAATATGAAGTTGTTCAAGACCTTACGCTGCCGAACGGATCTTGAATTCTCAAACCAGGTGGGTCATTACATTCTCCCCCTCTTAAACAAACGTTCGTCCTCGAACGTGCTAAGATTCGCCTCGAAGTCTTCAAATCATTGAATGCACACTTCCAAAATACACCCGCGAGTGAATTCCACGTCACCCCAATCTACATAAGCCTGACGACACCATCTCAACTGCAATTTAGTCCTTCTACCAACACCGATAAGCCTCATACCTGAGTTTTTTACCTTCTATTCATTTCTAAAAGACCCGATTCTAAACCCATATCCGGTATCAGTTTTCAACCAGTTGTATCATCTCATGCCTACACCCACAAGGTACGACCACAAAACATAAAACACCACACATAGGCCCTTAATATCACTTCTCATCACAATAGCTTCCCGAAATCAACCCAGCACTGGCAATTAGCCTCATATCTGAAAGAACTCTGTTTCAAACCTCCATAAAACTGATAATAATGCAAGAAACACGAAAACCTCATAATTAGACACCTGAATCACCAAGCCACAACTAACACCACCGTGCACACACCCCGCATGCTAAAACTCAAGGAGCATTAAATGAAAATGACTGAATATGAAAAGAGAAACACATAAGGAAACTATCAAACAAGCCCGACAGGCACAACTCTCTATCAATACAAAACTACCAAGCAATATAACAAGGGAGGAATTAAATGCATATGAACAACTCACAAGGATCCCATCCTAATATACCTTCTATCGCGGTACACAACCCTGTTCGAACACATCAAATCACATAAAACCACGAGGGTCCTACCCTCCACTCTGAATCACAAATAGGATATATATCACACCAACTGGAACTTTTCACAAGATCAATTCCTTCGGAAAAAAAACTACAACAAGTGTTGGCTTCCACATCGGTGGAGCATAAAAATCACTGCTCGTAACCAAAATACTCATGAAATCACATCAAGCCTACCGTACTGGACAATAGGAATTTACTACTAGTCTCATAACTCTCAATAATGAATAGAAACAAAAATAGATACGGGCTACCAGTCATACAATCTCCCAACAGGAGCAAATGCAAAAATAGAGTGTGAGGCATGAAACTCACTCATAAATTAAACAACAAATAAGGGAACTCGTCCCGACCAGCAAAACCATAATGAGGTACGAATGGTGCCCCTCTGTAACAGATCAAAATATACCTGCATGATAACATCTGGCACAACGGCCTACAACCTACTATATGAAACACATCAACAGGTTGGGCCTCCCCCTATTGGGCGCCCTCTACTCACCTGAATAATTCGTTGTGTCACATTTGTCCGGAGCTTGGGACAACCTCCCACCATGTGGTTGATATATCCACACTCAAAACAACCTTTCTACTGACATGGTTGTGGACTGAGCAGTACAAGTATTCAGAGACCCCTGAGTACCAGAAACACTGCGCGAAGTCGGAAGTGCAAACTGAACTGACTAACCCACAAAACTTCTATCATGTCGTACCCTGCCTCCAAAATAAGGATCAGTAGATCTCTCTAGTCTACTAGGCCTCCTCGCCTCCCTGTACTCCCTTTCATGGTCTCATCTATCCTCTCGCTCCCGGTCCCACATGCCCCCTGACCGACGAGCGACCCCTACCACCTGCTAGAACAGAACATATGACCCCAACTCTCGAGCTATGTTGAACCGAATATTGTGCCTGAGCCTCTCCATGAATCTATTGACTCACCCTCTAACTAAAGCGACCAAGGCAGGTGCATGTCTGGCCAAATTACTGAATCCAACGGCATACTCCAATACAGACATAGTGCCCTGATGCAACTTCTCAAATCTGCACGCCATGCACCCCGAAGTGACTGAGGTACAAGCTTTCTAAAAAAACATCTCTGAAAACTGACTCCATGTAAGTGAAGCTGACTCGGCTGGGCTACCCAACTCATATGCCCGCCACCACTGATAAGCCGCTCCCCTGAGCTGAAATGTAACAAAAGAAACCCCGCTCGTCTCCACAATACCCATAGTACGAAAAATGCAGTGACACTTCTCCAGGAAACCCTGGGCATCATCTGTAGCCAGTCCACTGAAGGTAGGAGGGTCGTATCTCTTTAACCTTGAAAATCTAAGTTGCCCTTCCTCGGATGTTGCTGCTCTGATCCTGAGCTGAACTGGAACCATAGGTTGTGTCACCATGACACCTGGAACCTGACAAACATGAACTCGCTTCTCTGGAGTGTGGGCGGTGGGAGTCTGGGCTCCTCCCTGGTCTGTGAATTAACTGGTGCAACCAGAAATAACCCCGCCTAAGCTAATGCACCAAACATGCTCGGGAACTATGCTAAAGTCTCCTGAAGTTCGGGGGTAACAGTAGGAGCCTCCGGTACCTGCCCCAACTAGAACTACTGCGGCTCCTCAACTGCTGTTGTGGTAGGTGCCCTAGCTGCGGCACGTGCTCCTCGTCGGCCTCTGCCTCTGACCCTAGTGATATCTGCTCTGGGGGCATCCTTAGGAACCGCAGCTCGTGTCCTCACCATCAGTGAGATAATGGAATAATAATTTCAAACTTTGAGATCAATGAACTCGCACGATAGGAATGAAGGAAGGGAAGTTATCCTAATAGTTTCGTATCCCCTCAAAGATAAGTACAGACATCTCCATACCGATCCGCAAGACTCTACTAAACTCGCTTATGACTCGTAGAACCTATGAACCTAGAGCTCTGATACCAACTTGTCACGACCCAATTTCCCTCGTTGGGTATCATGATGGCACCTAGTTTTAAGGACTATGTAAGGCTAACATTTACGGAATAACAACAATAATAAATAGCATCTAATATTTTTTGAAATGAATTCTTTATACAATAAACATATTCCCAAGACCCGTTATGTACAAGTCATAAGCTCTATGGAGGTTATTACAACTTCTAAATACAATTGTTTGGAAGTAAGTAAAAACAGTGTAAATACAAAATAGGAAGGTGACTCAGAAGCCTGCGAACGCGACGACAGGTTTACCTTGAGTCTCCTAAGCAAGAATCCGCACAGCTACTAACGATCAATACCTGGATCTACATAAAAATGTGCAGAAGTGTAGTATAAGCACAGCACAGTTGTGCCCAGTAAGTATCAAAACTAACCTCGGTGAAGTAGTGACGAGGACTAGTCAAGACACCCACTGGTCTAATAAACTGAACAAGCATAAGTATAGGAATGACAGAACATGGCAGCTATCTAATGACTAAACGATATGGCTAACAACATAGCAACCACAATAAGGAAGCGAAGACAAAAAGTAATAGCGTAACACCATAATAAGACACAGAAGGATGGACTGGAACACAGCCCAAATTCGAAAAATCACAATACAATAAGGGAAAATAGTAACTCAGCACTGCAATAGATTCCACATCAGGCCTTAGCCAACAACCCCAATAAATCAGTCAAATCCTTCAAGTGTAAGCTTTCACCTGTAAGTTTTAAATTTGGGGTCTTTAGAATAAAATCCTTCCCAATGGGAAATTCCTATGAAATATACTTTCTTCAAACATAAAATTTTCAATAAATATCCTTCAAACATAGTTCTTCCAAGATAATTACTTTTCAAATATTAACTTTCCAAATAAATGTCTTTCGAACACATTTCTTTACTTTTCAAATAAATGTCCTTCAGACATAGTTTCTTCAAGATAAATGTTCTTCAAATATACTTTTCAAATAAATGTTCTTCAAACATAGTTTCTTCAAAATAAATACTTGTCAAATAAATATTCTTCAAACATAGTTTCTTCAAAATAAATACTTTTCAAATAAATATTCTTCAATTATAGGTCACCCTGTGACACCCTAAGCATAGAGTATAGGTCATCATGATTTTTGAATTTAGAAATTTTCTTCAAAAACCAACATCTTCCTCAACTCAAAACACAATTTAAATGACAAAAACAAGGATAAAATCATGGAGTATATTAAATACTATGTTAAGAACACTTACTCAATCGGATTAGTTGAAAAACCCACCAAGAATCGCTCAAAACCGAGCTCTACAAGACAAAATATGGAGAAAATGGCAAACCCTCAAATATAAACTCTCTGCCCAGGTTTGACCGCACCTATGATGAAAATGGTCACTTCTGTGCAACTGTAGGTGAGCTCGACCAACCGCACTTGCGCTCTATCTCTGCTTCTGCGCTCAAGACCCCACTCCTGCCAAGCCGCACGTGCGACCATTTCTCCGCATCTGCGGAGACTGCCCAGACCAGCCTTTATCGCACCTGCGCCTCCTTTTCCGCACCTGCGATCATCAAAGCTGCGCCCAAGTTCCACAAGTATGGTTACACCAGAACTCAGCATCCCCAAAAACCATGGAATTCATCCGCGACTCGTCCGAAACACACTAGGGGCCCTTGGGACCCCGTCCAAGCATACGAACAAGTGCCATGCTCTAACACATACCCGCTCGAGGTCTCAAACCACATCCAAACATGAAGAAGCTATGAATCGCAACATGAATCGAGCTTATGAACTTTCCAATCTTCAAACTTCTAAACTCGTGTCGAAACCTATCAATTCAACCCGGAATGACGCCAAATTTTGCAAACAAGTCCCAATTCACATAACAGAGCTTTCCAACTCTCAGGATTGCATTCCGACCCTGATATCACAAAAGTCAAGTGTGGGTAAAACTTCTCAATTTTTCCATACTTCAAATTTTCTAATTTTTCACCGAATTGCCTCAAATTACTCTACGGACCTCCAAATCCAAATCTGGACGCGCGCAATAGTCCAATGACCATACAGAGCTGTTGACATTATCCAAAACTTAATCCTGAGCCGTTTACACAAAAAGTCAAATTTCGATTAAATTTCACCGCTTAAGCTTCCAAAACTAGAACCCTTCTTCCAATTCAACTTCGAATCATTCGATAACTAAATTCCACCATGAACGGAAGTCAATATACCTAATATGATGTTGTTGAAGACCTTATGCTGCTGAACGGAGCTAGAATTCTCAAAACGGCCGGCTGGGTCGTTACAGCTTGCCCTAGATTCTTGCTACCCGTTAGGTATCCACCTAGGCGGAAGTCATTACCCTAGTCCTTTAAAATACTTGAAATACAACATCAAAAATATTGTACTTAGCTTTAATCTTTGCATAGAATATAATTAGAAGTAGAATCAAAACCAACATGTGTGGAAGTGCAATTAGGAACAAAACACGCATCCAGATTTAGATAGATACCTGAGTCCAAATCAATTAACTCCCTATGGATATCGATCCCGACCTTGTTGGGTAAAACTGCGTCGACCATCCTCGCTACTCAATAGTAGTGCAGGTTTGAAACCGTTCAGTATATCATAAAATCAATATTCCTTCGGATAAATTTTATCATCTACATATTTTTTGAGACCCATGAACAGAAGATATAATAATAAGACACATCGGGAATCAAGAACATACACACCCCTAGTACTTCTATGAATAGAGTCATTTTATGAAAGTTGTATATTTTCTCATTTCATTTGTATCATATGGATCATGACATAAGGAAAGAAGGGATAGCCTTAACATACCTGAGCCAATTCTCTTGACAATACCTCCAACACACGTCAATCGCGACAAAACACATAACGATGAGATCGAAATAGGGAAAAACCCGTATGATATTTTTGGGAAAGATTGCACTGTACTTTCTTAGAATCGAAAATCTAACATTGCTATAGTATTATGCAGTTTCATATAAATTCTTGTTTGATATTTCACCCGTTGCTTAGCAACATAAGCATCTCACTTAACAATGTAGGGAAATATCTTCTAATTGTGGGTTCATAAGAACTTTTTGATGAAGATATAAACATTTCCCTTTAATGATGTATGTAGGTGTCTTTATCATAGGTGTGGGACCCAATTTATGGATTACTTTTGCCCAAAAATCCCCTATATATGCGACCTAATTACCCAAACCAAGAGTCACTATTACATAGCCCCTTGCTGCCACGTTGAAGTGAGGCCTCATTTAAGTTTATCCACCCCAAAATCAGTTACCTTGTTAACCTCCCACTAAAATCAATAATAAACCAATTATCCATATATCAATTTACTTTAAATACTAATCACGTTTAACACACTTTATATACCTTACTATCATGGTCAGGTGGTACTCGTATGAACTAGTCCATAAACACGAGGTATTATAGTTTGGACCGTATTTTATCCCAAATTGACAATCTTCAACAAAACTCATTTTCTCATATTTGTTTACCCTCTAACCTTCACGGTACTTACTTATCATCTATTATAAATAGCATAAATACTTATAACCTCAAAAATAATCTCATCCTTGAACTGATGTCAATTATCTTACGACAAATCCAACATACAATACTACGGGTGTAACATCATCGTAATACTGCGGAGCGTAGCATCGACGTAATACTATGAGGTGTAACATCATTCCTCCCTTTAGAACATTTGTCCTTGAATGTTGGTTGATGCACTTATCGGTCTCATAACAGGATAGCTATTATGAATGGTTTTAATATTGTCCTTGCCATTTAGGCAACTGTTCTGTGAATAAATACAAAGGCCAAGGAATTGCTCCTTTAGACCTCTTTCTCACACCACGACTTGTGGTCGGAATCCTTCCAATCTCATAACGGTTGCTACCTTCTATCATGCAGCATGTACGACTCTGACCTTGTAAGTGCGCCTATGCGACTTTTCTCTCATTTTTCCTACAACTAATCTCTAGGCCTCACTTTGTAAACATATGAAGAATTATGACAAAGTCCCTCTAGGCGTCTATAGATACTAGGGCTGGCAAGTGGGCTGGTTACGACCGGGCACGGCTTAGGACCGCGAGCCCACATGGGTTGTGGGCCCAAATGGCCCTAACCGTATAGGACCGGGACCGAGTGGGGATGTGCATGGGAGTGGACTGGTCCCATTATTGAGGCCCGCGAGACCAGGACCATTTAGTACCGGGACCGGCTGGGAAGTGGGCCAGTTCGACTGGTCCCAAATATGGTTGTTTCTAGTCGTTATGGCATTTAAAAAATGGTCGTTTTACCTGCCAAAATAGTCGTTGGCCTAATTATCGATTAGAAGATTTAGCTTGTATGAATCGTTATTGGTTTGACCACCCCCCCCCCAACTTTATATTAACCCCAAACTTTTTATAATTACACCTTTTCCCTATTTTCAACTATAAATACCCCCTCATTCTTTCATTTTTCTCACAAATTCATCAATCTCTCTCTAGTTTTCTTCTATAATTGCTTACTTTATTGTCGCAATTTGTGAAGTTGGTGAATTGAAGTATTCAAGTCTTCAACGATAATTAATTTTCAACAAGTTGTTTGTCAATTCGGTAAACTCGTTCCAATTCTTAAATATTACTATTATAGTTTTTTTTTGTTTTACTTTGTATAATTATAATTAAGATTGTCTATTCTTTAAAAAAATGTTTAATAAAAGTAGTAAGGGAAAATCCAAGATTGGTGAATCTAGTGGCCAAGTTGTTCCTCCTCCACTTTCCCCGGTTCTCCGACCCAAGCCTGTTACCCGTCCTACACCTGCTATTCTTGATAGCGACAATAGTTTATTACAATTTACCGATAGTCCATTTTACCATGATATTGCATCAGGTGAACAATTAAACCATGAATATATGAATGCTCTTTATGGTAATCCAACTATTGATGAAAATGATGATGAAGAAATAGATTTTGATAAAAAGCAACCGGATGACGATACACCCACTAGTCCTATTATTGAAGAAGTTAACCCAACTAATAATAATCCAAATGATGCCCCTCTGACCCACCTATTACTACCCCTACTTTTTCCAGACAACCTTCTAAATATGTTGGAGGTCGG
>ML407267.1:13583-51446 GCA_005239525.1 Nicotiana knightiana | reverse complement strand
GGGGGGGGGGGGGGGGGGGGGGGGGGGACTTTGTCTAGACACATATTGATACACCCTAAAGATAAAGCCAAATATCTTCAAATGAAAGCCTTGGCCAAGGGGACAAGTGTACCTAGTCAGGCTGACCTTAGTACTGGGTCAAATCAGTTTCAACCGGGAATTAACACTGTTACCAGTGGTATTTTATATTATGATCCAAAAAAAGATCATGAAGAATTGGCAAAATGGTTACTATTATGTGCTTACCCTATAGTTTTCCTTCTAACCATCACTTTGTGCATTATATTAGAAAAGTTGTTAATCCTACTTATAAAGGATGACCTCACACAACCGTAAAGAGCGATATTTGTAAATATAAACATGAATATGAACAATATTTGCGCTATTTATTTACTCATACAGATTGTCATGTTGCTATTACTACTGATATTGGTCGAAGTGGTAATGACTGTGATTATCTTACTGTTACTAGCCATTGGATTGATGATGATTGGATAATGCAAAAGTGCATTATTTCTTATAGAATAATTAATTCACGTCACACAGGGCAGTTTATTTCTAGCACAGTTACGGATATTTGTAGAGTACTACAAATAAATGGTCTGAAAGAAATATGTCTCTTTTTTGAATGAAATAAAACAGTATCTAAATAAATAAGGGAAGACTCTAGGAATCTGCGGATGCCAGTAGATCTACCTCATGTCTCCGTGTAAAAACTCAATTTTGCTCAAAGAATCAGCTCTGACTGGTACCTGGATCTGCACAAGAGGTGTAGAGTGTAGTATCAAAACAACTGACGCCATGTACTGAGTAAGTGCCGAGCCTGACATCGGCAAAGTAGTGACGAGATTAGGATAGGACACCACATAAAACCTGGACATGTATAAACATACTATCAGCAACAATAGCAATTAAAGAACTAACATTATGTCCAATAATGGGAAGGGATCATGCTATGGGGAATTTAACATAAGTAGTGAGAAAAATAACAAGACATCAATAAACAGTAATCAACAATAATTTAGAGCAACAAGAATAGAAAAGGAACTTGCACGGAACCACCCTTTATGCTTTTACTCTCATCCTCATCATATCATAAATAAGCATACACGGCATCACCTTTCGTGCTTTTACTCTCACAATATATTTCATTCAGGCACGACATCACCCTTCGTGCTTTTACTCTCAATAACATGGCACGACATCACCCTTCGTGCTTTTACTATCAATAACATGGCACAACATCACCCTTCGTGCTTTTACTCTCAATGATATGGCACGGAATCACCCTTCGTGCTTTACACTCCTCCTTACCAATCACGGAATCATTAACAACATACATAAAGGGATTTCACAGGAAATCGATAGTTCATCATAGTTTCTTTTATCATATATCATTTAAATCTCAATTCAATATTCACAAGGGATTTCACAAGAAATCAGTGTTCTAACATAGTTTCTAGTGTCATTTGTCATTTAAATATCAAGTCAGTGTTCACAATATTATCCATCATGGTGGAACCGGATACCAAACTTCCAATATTTCAACAACAACGATAATCACAAGTAATAGGCTTTACAACTACCAAAATAACAAGAATTTACTTTCACTCGCATGTTATGACCTGACCACAACATATAGGTACTCGTCACCTCACATATACATTGGATTTATCAACAAAACAGGTAACAAGTAGTCACACAATACCTATT
The DNA here is from genome assembly GCA_005239525.1 of Nicotiana knightiana. NCBI lineage: Eukaryota > Viridiplantae > Streptophyta > Magnoliopsida > Solanales > Solanaceae > Nicotiana > Nicotiana knightiana. The sequence goes on along the minus strand of ML407267.1, from coordinate 49,733 downwards.
CCCTCAAGCTAAGGTTAGACACAACACTTACCTCGAATTCACAGACCACTCACTGCTCAAGCACTGCTTTTCCTTTACAATTGGGCTTCAACTCACTCGAATCTAATCACAATTGGGTTCAATATCATTAATTATTGCTAAAGGTATTAACTTTAATGAAAAATTATGGTTCTCCTATCTTTTCTTATCAAAATATGAAAATCAACCCGGGCTCGCTTGGTCTAAACTCGAGGTTCGGACCAAAATGTGTTACCCATTCTTCCTCGATCTCGGATATACAATTGGTTTTGGAATCCGACCTCAATTCGAGGTCTAAATTCCCAAATTTTGAAATTCCTAAGTTCTACCCAAAAACCCCAATTTTTACCATGAAAACTCTAGATTTTTTGTTGAATCTTGTTAAAAGTTGTTAAGGATTGAAAGGAATTAGTTAGAGATCACTTACCAATGATTTGGAGAAGTTTGGGTCTTTGGAAAATCACCTATGGAGGTTTTGGGTTTGAGAGAATTGAAAAAGAGGTGAAATCCCGTCTAAAATCCGTTCTAACAGGCTGCGGTTATCGCATTTGCGATTAGGAGTTTGCAATTGCGAACCCTTTTAAAATCCGGCTGCCTCACATTTGCGACCAAAAATGTCGCATTTGCGACTTCTGGACCCTTCGCAAAATCTAAGGGTGGTTCGCATTTGCAAACATGGGCTTCCCAGGCAGGTTTGGCATTTGTGACGAAATATGTCGCATTTCCAGGTTTGTCTGCTTCGCAATTGCAAAGCATGATCCCGCATTTGCGAGATCAGAGACCTGTGCCAAAACATCAGATATCAGCTATGCATTTTTCCTAAGTCTAACTACTCTGTAGCTTACTCGAACTCACCCAAGCCCTCGGGGCTCCAAACCAAACATGCACACAAGTCTAAAAACATCATACGGACTTGCTTGTGCGATAAAATCATCAAAATAACATCAACAACTATGAATTCAACCTCAAAACTCATGATTTTCTCAAGAACACTCAAATTTTCTAATTTTTCAACCGGACGTCTGAATCATGTCAAATCAGTTCTGATTCTCACCAAATTTCACAGATAGGACTTAAATATCATACCAAACTTGTACCGGGCTCCGAAACCAAAATACATGCCCGATACCAACGATTTCACGCACTAATTCATTTCTTTATTTCCTGTAAAAACCAACACAACAATTTTCTTCAAAAAATGTTTTCTAAGGCTAGGGACCTCGGAATTCAATTCCGGGCATACGCCCAAGTCCCATATTTTACTACGGACCTCCCGGGATCGTCGGAACAAAAATCCGGTCTGTTTACTCAAAATGTTGACCAAGTCAACTAAAACCAAATTTTAACTCTAAAAATTTCTATTTCTCATATTTTCACATAAAAGCTTTCTGGTTTCACGCCCGGACTGCGCACGAAATCGTAGTAATTAAAATTAGTCGTTTTAAGGCTAATAAGCCTAGAATGGAGTCTAAATTCGTAAAATGACCTTTTGGGTCATCACAATCTCCACCTCTAAAACAAACGTTCGTCCTCGAACGGACATAGAAAATTACTTGAACTGGCAAAAAAGTGTGGATATCTACTCTGCATGTCCGACTCGGACTCCTAAGTAGCTGCCTCAACAAGATGACCTCTCCATTGCACTCAAACTGATGGGTAACTCTTTGATCTCAACTGACGAACCTGCCGGTCTAAAATGGTTGTCGACTCCTCCTCATAAGTCAAATCTTTGTCTAATTGGACAGAGCTAAAATCTATTACGTTGGACGAGTCACCATGATATTCTGGAGCATAGACACATGGAATACCGGATGAACTGAGGATAAACCTGGAGGCAACGCAAGTCTATAAGCTACCTCCCCCACTCTCTCGAGAATCTCAAATGGTCTGATATACCTAGGGCTCAACTTTCCCTTCTTCCCAAATCTCATGACACCCTTCATGGGCGATACCCGAAGTAATACTCTCTCTCCAACCATGAATGCCACATCACGAACCTTACGATCGGCGTAACTCTTTTTCCTAGACTGAGATGCACGAAGTCGATCCTATATAACCTTGATCTTATCTAAGGCCTCCAGAACTAAGTTTGTACCCAATAACCGAGCCTCTCCCGGCTCAAACCACCCAACTGGCAATCTACACTGTCTACCATATAATGTCTCATAGGGAGCCATCTGAATGCTCGACTGATAACTAATATTGTAGGCAAACTCTACTATCGGCAACAATTGATCCCAAGAACCTCCAAAATCAATAACACAAGCGCGGAGCATATCCTCCAAGATCTGAATAGTACGCCCGGACTGTCCGTCCGTCTGAGGATGAAATGTTGTTCTCAACTCAACTCCTGTACCCAACTCTCACTGAACTGCCCTCCAAAAGTGCGAGGTAAACTGTGTACCTCGATCAGAAATAATACACACGGGCACACCATGAAGGAAAAAAATCTCTCGAATATATATCTCTGCCAACCGCTCCGAAGTATAAGTACTTGCCACTGGAATGAAATGTGATGATTTAGTCAGTCTATCCACAATAACCCAAACGGCGTCGAACTTCCTCTGAGTCCGTGGGAGTCCAACAACGAAGTCCATAGTGATACACTCCTACTTCCACTCAGGAAGCTCTATCTGCTGAAGTAAACCACCGGGTATTTGATGCTCATATTTCACCTGTTGGAAATTCAAGCAACGAGCCACATAAGCAACAATATCCTTTTTCATCCTTCTCCACCAATAGCGATGTCGCAAATCCTGGTACATCTTGGCAGTACCGGGTGAATAGAATACTTAGAACTGTGAGCCTCCTTAAGGATCAAAGCACGAAGTCTATCAACATTAGGCACACATATACGACCCCACATCCTCAAAACACTGTCATCTCCAATTGTAACCTTCTTGGCACCACCGTGCTGAACGGTGTCCCTAAGGACCATCAAGTGCGGGTCATCATCCTGCCGATCTCTGATACGCTCGAATAAGGAAGACCGAGCAACTATACAAGTTAGAACATGGTTGGGCGAAATGTCCAACCTCACGAAATGATTAGCCAATGTTTGAATATCTGAAGCTAACGGTCTCTCACCAACTGGAATAAATGCAAGGCTGCCCATACTTACTGCCTTCCTACTCAATGCATCGGCCACCACATTGGGCTTTCCTGGATGATACAATATAGTGACGTCATAACCTTTCAATAACTCTAGCCATATAATATGTCTCAAATTAATATCCTTTGGCTTGAACAAGTACTGGAGGCTACGATGATCCGTGTAAACCTCACATGGCACGCCATACAGATAGTGCCTCCATATTTACAATGCGTGAACAATGATGGCCAACTCCAAGTCATGAACAGGATAATTCTTCTCATGAACTTTCAACTGTCGAGACGCATATGCAATCACCCTTCTATCCTGCATCAATACTGATCCAAGCCCAACACGGGAAGCATCACAATATACTGTAAGAGATCTTGAACCTGATGGCAACACCAAAACTGGTGCTGAAGTCAAGGATGTCTTAAGCTTCTGAAAGCTCACTTCACACTCATCCGACCATTTAAATGGGGCACCCTTTTGAGTCAATCTCATCATCGGGGCTTCTATAGACGAGAACCCCTCTACAAAACGACGGTAGTATCCCGCCAAACCCAAGCAGCTCCTAATTTTCGTGGCTGAAGTGGGACTAGGCCAGTTCTTGACTGCCTCTATCTTCTTAGGATCTACCTGAATACCCTCTGCTTATACGATATGACCCAAGAAAGCTACTGAATCTAACTAAAATTCACACTTTGAAAATTTTGCATACAACTGATTATCCCTCAAAGTCTGGAGTGCTATACGGAGGTGTTGCTCATGATCCTCCCTACTGCGGGAGTATATAAGAATATCATGAATGAACACAATTACGAAGGAATCCAGATAAGGCTTGAAAACCCGATTCGTCAAATCCATAAAGGCTGTTGGGGCATTAGTCAAGCCAATATACATCACTAAAAATTCATAGTGCCCATACCTTGTCCGAAAGGCTGTCTTAGGAACATCGGACGCCATAATCTTCAACTGATGGTAGCCCGATCTCAGATCAATTTTCGAAAACACACTGGCACCCTATAGCTGATCAAATAAATCTTCAATTATTGGCAATGGATACTTATTTTTTATAGTGACAATATTCAACTGCCGGTAATCTATACACATTCTCATCGATCCATCCTTCTTCTTTACGAACAAAACCGGTGCACCCCAGGGCGAGACACTAGGCCTGGCGAAACCCTTATCAAGCAGGTCTTGAAAATGTTCTTTCAATTCTTTCAATTCTGATGGGGCCATCCGGTATGGAGGAATATAAATGGGCTGAGTACCCGAAGCCACATCAATACAAAAATCGATATCCCTGTCGGGTGGCATCCCCGGCAGGTCTGCAGGAAACACTTCGAGAAATTCCCGAACAATAGGCACTGAATCTATTGAAGAAATTTCGGCATCAGAATCATGAATATGAGCCAAATAAGCCAAACATTCCTTCTCAACCATGCGACGAGCCTTGGCATAAGAAATCACTCTGCTGGGAGAATGACCATGAGTCCCTTTCCATTCTAACCAAGGCAATCCCGGCAAAGCTAAAGTAACTGTCTTGGTGTGATAGTCCATGATGGCATAATAAGGTGGCAACCAATCCATTCCTAATATGACATCAAAATCGACCAACTCAAGAAGAAAAATGTCTACAATAGTTTCTAGACCCTCAATAACGACTACGCACGAACGATATACACAAACTACCATAATAGCATCCCCAACCGGCGTAGACACATAAACAGGGACATTCAAGGAGTACAGGGCACAACCAAATACGAGGCAAAGTATGATGACACATAATAATAAGTAGACCCTGGATAAAAAAAACTGAAGCAGCTCTATTACAAACTGAAATGTTACCTGTGATAACTGCATCGGAGGACTCCACCTCGGGTCTGGAATGAAATGCATATAATTAGGGAAGGGCCCCACCACCCTGAACTACATCACTAGGAGGACCCCTGACAGGTGGATCTCCACCTCTAACGGCCTGACCTCCACCTCTAGCGGGCTGGCCACCACCTCTAGCATTCTGGCCTCTGCCTCTGGCTACCTGACCCCTACCCCTAGCTGGCTGGGCAGGTGGTGCTGCAACTGGTGCCGGAATAATAGCACGAGAATTCTGGTATTGAGAATTGTCTGACGTATGAGGGCAATACCTAGCAATGTGTCTCGGATCACCACAAGTATAACAAGACCTCGGCTGTCGAGACTGCTGGCCGGCAAACTGACCCTATCAACTTGGATACCCCATCTGAAAGATCTGGAGAGGAGGTGTATCAATAGGGGTTGACTGATCAAAATAAGTCAAATGATAGCCACGACCACCTGGGGCCCCTTGGGACGTCTGAAGTGTCTGACCCCTGACCTCCCATCCCAAGAACCGACTCAACTCTCCTGGCCACATTGGCCGCGTCCTGAAAAGAAATCTCAGCCCCCATCTCTTTGGCCATCTGCAACCTGATAGGCTGAGCAAGGCCCTCAATAAATATCCTAACTCTCTCTCACTCTGTGTGGTTAACAAAAGAATAACATGCTATGCCAAATCCACAAAGCGGTTCTCATACTAGGTAACTGTAATGCCGCCTTGCTGAAGACACTCAAACTGACGACGTTTCTCTTCTCAGTAGTGATCGAAAAAAATTTCTCCAAAAAGAGGTGAGAAAACTGATCCCAAGTCAGAGCAGGTGACCCAGCTGGTTTAGTTGACAAATAATCCCTCCACCATTTCTTGGCGGAACCAGTCATCTGAAACGCGGCGAAGTGGACCCCATTGGTCTCCAAAATACCCATATTACGAAGAAGCTCATGACAGCTGTCCAGATATTCCTGAGGATCCTCTAAAGTAGCACCACTGAAGTGAACAGGGAAAAGCTTGATGAACCTGTCCAGTCTCCACAAAGAATCGAAAGTCACAACTTCCCCATCATCAATCGAGGCTGCAGCAACTGTCTAAACTACCCCAACTGGGTTGGCTGCTGGGGTCTAGACCTGAGGGGTAGTCTGCTCAGGAGTGTGGGTAGCAGGAGTCTGGTCCCCTCCTCCAGCCTGAGATACGGCTGCTGCAACAGGGAGTGCGCCAGTCTGGGCTAAACTCTCTATAAGGCCCACTAATCGGACCAAAGCATCCTGAAGCACCAGGGTAGCAATGAACCCCTCTGGGACCTGAGCTGGTTCAGCTAGAACGATCTGAGCTGGAGCCCCCATCAATCTCAACCTGGGGCTCCGCAGCTGAGGCTGCAGTATGAGCAATAGGATGAGTCCTTCCCCTGCCTCGGCCTCTGACGTGGCCTCGGCTTCTGCCTCTGACATGGCCTCTGCCTCTGCCTCTACCTCTAATAGGAGCTATTGCTACTGTTGCTGCTGGAGGACCGGATTGTTGGTCAGCGAAAGAGGAAGCACGTGTTCTCGCCATCTGCGAGAAAATAGAAGAGTTCAATCAGTATTTTTTTTTGAGATATCAAAAATCGCACGACGGAGTAGAAATAAAATGAGTTTTTTCCTAGTTTCATAGCCTCTGAGAGATAAGTACAAACGTCTCCGTACCGATCCCTAAGACTCTATTAATCTTGTTCGTGAATTGTGAGAGCTAGGCAACCTAGAGCTCTGATAACAACTTGTCACGACCAAAATTCCCAACCCACGGGATCGTGATGGCGCCTAACACTACACTTGATAGGCAAGCCAATGTTGGAACTTAACTAACCATTTTCTTTTAACAATTTTCTTAAATATGAATAAACAATTCAAAAATGAATATTGAATCTAATATTTCCCAGTAAATAACTTCATGAATAATAACCCAACCACGAACTAAATATATACTATATAACTACCCAGGGGCTGGTGTCACAATTCACGAACTACTAAAGAGTACTACAAAAAAAATCTGAAAGAAATATGTCTCTGTTTTGAATGAAATAAAACAGTATCTAAATAAATACGAATGGCGCGAACCATAGATGCATTTATTGCCCCGCTCGCGAATCATACATGTGACACGGTCAAATATAATTAAGAGAATTACCCCACTCGCGAATCATACATGACAAGGGTACACATAGGTACACACGTTCAAACAGTCAACCAAAACTTCATCAGGGAAACAATTACCCAAGGAAATGACAACTTCTCTTTTAACAGTCAAGAAAGTGATGTTTAACCATTTAGAAATTTATTTACCAAGTTCAATATGATTTAGGACTTTTAAATTGTCAATAAAATTACAAGTACGGCAAGTAAATCATGTTTTTGGGTCCTAAACTACCAGGACTTAAGCATAAAGTAGCTACGCGCGGACCCTCGTCATCTCATGCATATGTAGCCCCCAAAAATAGAAGCACATATTTACTTATTTAACCTATGGCGTTAATTCCCTCTTACCAGGTTAGAAAGGAGACTTACCTCGCTCCGGAGTACCATAGCCGGTTCCCAAGCCTTTCAACCAACTCGACCGATGCCCAATGCTCCAAAACTCATTTTCGATTTATTAACATTCACAAGCTTTTAATACTCCTCCGACATCGTAAAATTGAGTAAAATGCTCATGCGCCACCAACAAATTGATATCTACAATTACAATCAAAATATGACTCAAAAATATTTATCAATATCCATTTATGGCTCACAAGTTGGCTACAAGACTCCATCTCAAATCGTCTAATAGGTTCACTTACTAGCACATTCAACTCCACTCTTATCATTTAATACCCATTTGAAGTCATCAATGATACCACATTAATTCTCCAACACCGCCAATTTACTATTCATCGTCTTTCTTAACCAACATTTCCAAAATATTCAATTTGGTGATTACTTAGTTGAACACTTCCAATTAAGCTAGAAAATGATTCCATAGATTCATTGCATCCTTTAATTTCATTTGTAAAAATACTATTTATCTCTCCTTCATTTTCTCAAGAACACTATTCATGCCATGAACTAGGGTTTATGAAATCAATTATCCAACCATAACAACTTGAAACAAATATTAGAATTACTCTCACTGACTCATAAGAAATGAGCTTGAAGCATTAGTATTACCTTCCTGAAGCTTTTCCTTAAAAATCCAATGTTTGGGAAATTTGGTATTCTTGAACAACTTGAAGGATTTCTAGGGATTTCAAAGATTGAATGATGTTAATACTAGTGTTAATAGGATGTTATTAACTTAAAATATCCAACAAAAAAATCACCTTATATTCTTAAGTAGTCCCCAAGGTCGAATCCACCATGAAAGAACCAATCTCTACCTCAAGAAAATCCCTAAAAAATGGCTGCCGCCCAACTGCCTTATATAGGCACAGGTGCTTCAGCGAGTTTTACCTTGCGCTGTGCAGGTTGTACCGCGCATGACAAGTCTTCCCCTTCTCGACACCTTTTACTAAAACGTTCAAACTCCTTGTATAAATATCCAAATGACGAAATGTTTAAAAAGTTAGAAACTAGACTCAAAGATATTTCATTTGATATGTTGTCCACCATATAACTCCTTATATATTTCGAGATATAATCTTCTAAAGTCAGCTCCACGCATCAAAACTTTTTGGCGAAACTGCTTCACCAGCCTTCATTCAATTGATCAAAACTTTCTAATTCAATGTTCAAATGATGAATGGTTTAACTTCTGGAAACTAAAATCAAAGGGATAAAACTTTCATGTTTTGATAGTTTTCAGATTCCTTATATATTTTGATATATAAACTTCCAAATTCAGCTCTGCAATTGCATCAATTTCTGTCCGAAAACAGCTTTTACAGCAGAAAAAAAAATCTAGCACCTCCTTTGTCTGAATCCATTCCGTTAACCTTTCGAAATATACCCGAGGCCCTCGGGACCTTAACCAATTACACCAACATGTCCCAAAATAAAATACTAACTTAGTCGAGGCTTCAAACCACATCGAACAGCGCCGAAATTACGAATCGCGCATCGAATCAAATTATGAGTTTTCAAATCTTCCAACTTCCATATTTTGCGCCGAAATGTATCAAATCAATCCAGAATGACTTCAAATTTTCCATGTGAGTCATAAATGACATAATTGAGTTGTTCCAATTTTCAAAATCAGATTCCGACCCCGACATCAAAAAGTCAGCTCTCGGTCAAACTTTCAAAAAATCTTCTATTTTTCAATTTTCGCCAAAATGCGCCGAATTGTCCCACGGACTTCCAAATCTAAAACTGAACACGCGCCTAAGTCCAAATCACGATACGAATCTATTAATATCATCAAAATTCCACTATGGGGTCGTTTACTTAAAATCAACCCTTAGTCAGATTCTTCCAAGTTAAAGCTTCCGAAATGAGAATTTTCTTTCCAAATCCACTCCGAACTTCCCGAATTTCAATTCCGACCACCCGTACAAGTCATAATACCTGAAGTGAAGCTTCTCATGGCCTCAAACCGCCGAACGACGCGTTGGATCTTAAAATGATTGGTCGGGTTGTTACAGAGGAAGACATTGCTTCTTTGAATGTTTGAGGCACAGTTTCCAATAAGAAAACCAGAAAATTTGGTCCAAAGGAAGTAGTTTTTCTTTGATATTTGCTACGTCTTAGATTTTCCTCATCAAAAGTACTTTGCTTTGCTTCTTCTCGAGGTCGCTTAGATTTTTCAGTAGACGACTCACATTCCATTTTATACGGATAAATACTCTCAAAGAATTCAATATTATCTGATTCAATTACCGTATTAATATGAATGTCGGGATTTTCTGATTTATGAACCAGAAAATGATATGACTTACTATTTGTTTCATATCCTACAAAAACGGGATCAACGGTTTTTGGTCCAATCTTTACCCTTTTGAGTTTAGGAACTTGCACTTTAGCCAAAACACTCCCACACTTTAAAATATTTTAAGTTGGGTTTCCTTCCTTTTCATTTTTCATATGTAATGGATTGAATTTTGCTATAGGGAACTCAATTCAGTATTCGATTAGCTGTAAGAATAGCTTCCCCCACAAGTTCTGAGGTAAACCAGAACTTATTAACAAGGCATTAATCATCTTCTTTAATGTTCTATTCTTTCTTTCCCAATTCCATTTAGATTGCGGTGAGTAAGGGGCAGTTGTTTGGTGAATAATTTCATATTCCAAATATATTTCTTCAAAAGGAGATTCATATTTTCCGCCCCTATCACTTCTTATCATTTTGATCTTTTTGTTTAGTTGCATTTCAACTTCATTTTTGTATTGCTTGAATGCATCAGTTGCTTCATATTTACTATTAAGTAAGTAAATATAGCAATATCTAGTACTTTCGTCAATAAAAGTTATGAAATACTTTTTTCCCACCGCAAGATGATATTGTCTTTATGTCGCAAATATCTGTGTGAACTAAGTTTAAAGGATTTGAATTCCTTTCAACTGACTTATAATGATGCTTAACATACTTTGATTCCACACATATTTGACATTTCGATTTATTGCATTCATACTAGGTAATATTTCCAAATTAATCATTTTTCGCAAAGTTTTGAAGTTGACGTGGCCTAAACATTCATGCCGTAAATTATTTGACTCAACCAAGTAAAAAAAAGCTGAAATTTATTCATATCAATGGAAATTACATTGATTTTGAAAAGGCCTTCAGTAAGGTAACATTTTCCTACATACATTTTATTCTTACTAACTACAAACTTATCGGAAAAAAAAACACACTTAAAGTCATTCTTGACTAGAAGTGATGTCGAGACTAAATTCTAAGATGAAGGACATCATTTAGAGTAACAGTCTTGCCATAAGTCATCTTCAAAGTATCTTGCCCATTCCTTCAATTTTTGTAGTAGCGGAATTTGCCATGAAAATTGTCTTGTTGGGTCCAGCAAGAGCATAAGTAGTAAACAACTACTTATTAGAACAAACATGACGAGTTTCACCCGAATAATCCACCATTCTCTAGGATTTATATCTAGGTTAAATTCCTAAAGCATGGCAGATAAATCATCTATTTCGTCATCTTCTCAATCATGTTGGCTTGGCTTTTCTTCTTATCCTTCTTTTGTAACGACCCGGCAGGCCGTTTTGATCTCTAGCGCGTCGTTTGGCGGTTTAAGGCCATGAGCAGTTTCATTTCAGGTATTATGACTTGTAGGCGTGATCAGAACTGAATTTCGAGAAGTTCGGAGTCGAATTGGAAAAAAAGTTCTCATTTCTGCTATTTCTTGGGCTGTGTGCTTTAAAAAGCCATATCCGCGAGTTTTAGTCCACTTTTCACCATTGTTGGGCGGAATTGGAGCTTTTGAGAGAGATTAAAGAGGGAATCAAAGGGGAAACACTTGGAGGTAAGATTTTTGACTTCATAACTCGATTCTATGTAGTTTTCTAAGTAATTAAACCTGAAATTAGTTGGGTTTAAACCCAAAATTTGGGGAAGTTAGGGCATGAGATATTGGGACTTTAATTGAGTAATTGAAGGGGCTATTTTAGTTTTATTTTGATGTTCTTGGTATGTATAGACTCGGGAAAGGATGAGAATTATTGTGATGCAATTTTTATAGAATTCTGAGACGTGGGCCCGGGGGTCGGGTTTGGCCAATTTCGGGAATTTTGGTTAAAATTTATAGTTTTCGAGTGGGCTTTGTTCCTTTAGCGTATATTGATGATATTAATCTGGTTTGGGTAGATTCGGAGCAATCGGGAGCCGATTCGAGAGGAAAGAGCATCGCGGATTAGTATTTGGGTCAGTTTGAGGTAAGTAATGACTATAAATCTTGTTCTGAGGGTATGAAACCTCGGACTTCATATTTTCTCAATAATTTTTGAATGGCGCACATGCTGGATGATGAGTGTGTGACGTGCACTTATTGGGTATTTAGACTTGGTCCTTCCCGTGGCGTATTTACTTTTAAATCATATGTTAAATCGTGTTTTCGTACTATTGTTATATTTGGGTTGTAAGCCATGTTTGGGGCCTTGTGCCGACCTGTTTAGACCCCTTGGGGGGTCTTACTGCTATTCCTCACTATGTTGACTTATGATTTACACTCAGTCATGTTATGTTTAACTGATTTCGAAACTCAGTCTTATTTACACTATTTTGAGATATAAAATGATGTTTTTGGGTCGAGTACCCCGTTTTACTGACAACTCGAGTGACTTTTTGGGAGTTTCTGACTGAGTGAGGCCGGGGGCCTTATTGTGAGGATATGATATGCCACGAGGTGGATTGATATTAGCGCTTGGGCTGAAGGAGCCCCTCCGGAGTCTGCACACACTCCTATTGAGCGTAGGTACCTACTGAGTGCCGAATGCCGAGTGACGAGTGATTGGGAGGCATGAGTGACAGTGAGGATGCCCGAGGGGCTGATACTAAGTGATTGCGAGGCATGCTGAGCGACTGATTCTGAGTGATGATTTTCCCGAGGGGCGATTTATGATACATGTTTTGGCCCGAGGGGCTATTTATGGTTTATTTCATTTTACACTAAACTCTTTGGTTATTTTTCTGAAATTTTTGGAAATCACATTTTTCAAAGGATTTTTACTGAAGTTGGATTTTAAAGCATGTTGATTTAATGTATACACTATTGGAAAGAAAGGTTGTGCTTATTGTGAATTGATGATTTGATCCTATGTGTTTCTTATTGCTTAGACTTGATTTATTTTCATTACTACTGAGTTGGCGTACTCACATTACACTCTGCACCCCTGTGTGCAGATACAGGTGCTGGTACCGAGCGCTAGTTCTCCTCCTTCTTGTGGAGCCGGAGTTGGGACTTCGAGGTAGTTGTTCAGCGTCCGCAACATCTCTTTTCCCATTTCTTGTTTTGTATTTAGTTCCTCGTTCCGACTCTTGATGTATTATGACAGTAGGGTTATTTTGTACTACTCGTAGATGCTCATGACGGTTGACTCCAGGTTTTGGGGTATTGTATAAACTGCTTTATTCATTTTGTTGTTGTGAACTGCTTAAGCGAGAGAATTTTGTGAAATATCAGAACAGTTTTTAGAAATTATGAAAATATTATGTCAATATGTGATTGTTGGCTAGCCTAGTTCCATGATAGGTTCCATCACGGTCGGCTTAGGATTTGGGGTCGTGACAACTATAGGGTAAATACATAACAGTAACAATTTTTGTCAATTCTTCCCGATCTTTTTTTTGGATCATAATATAAAATACCACTTGTAACAATGTTAATTCTCGGTTGAAATTGATTTGACCTGGTACTAAGGTCAGCCTGACTAGGTACACTTGTCCCTCGGCCAAAGCTTTCATACCATATTTAAAAGCTAACTTTTTGCCATAAGTTTTACACTTAGCCTTATTTTGTTCTCTTAGTTGAGTATAAAATAGCCAAACAACATATTTCTGTCCTTTTAGAACATTGTCTAGAAAAAGTAGGGGCAGTAACAGGAGGGTCAGACGGGGTATCATTTGGATTATTATTAGTTGGATTAACTGCAAGAGCAGGACTAGTGGGTGTATCGTCATCCGGTCGCGTTTCATCAAAATCTATTTCTTTATCATCATTTTCATCAATAGTTGGATTACCATAAAGATCATTCATATATTCACGGTTTAATTATTCACCGGGTGCAATATTATGGCAAAATTAACTCTCGGTAAATTGTAATAATCGCTATCAAGAATAGCAGGTGTAGGATAGGTAACAAGTTTGGGTCAGGGAGCCGGGGGAAGTGGAGGAAGAACAGATTGGCCACTAGATTCACCACTCTTAGATTTTCTCTTATTTTTACTAAACATTTTTTTAAGGAATAAGCCATCTTAATTAATCAAGCAATACAAAGTAAATAAAATAAACAAAACTATAATATTAAAACTTAAGAGTTGGAACGAGTTCACCGAATTGACGAACAACTTGTTGAAAATTAATTATCGTTGAAGACTTGAAGATTTCAATTCACTAACTTCACAATTTTTCACAAATTGTAACAATAAAGTAAACAATTATAGAAAAAAATTAGAGAGAGATTGATGATTTTGTGAGAAAAATAAAAGAATGAGGAGTTATTTATAGTTGATAATAGGGAAAAAGTGTAATTATAAAAAGTTTAGAGTTAAAACAAAGTTGGGGAGTTAATGGCTATTTTAAATGCCCAAACGGGCAATTTTTTTTTTTTTTGTTAAATTATGGTCGTTGAGACTGTTTAGATCCGCTAGGACCGGTCCAATCCCGACCTCAAACGGTCCCAGCCTCGCGGGCCTCAACCTAAGGACCGGCCCAGAAGACCGGTCCACCACCCCTGGTCCCTGTTATAAACGGTCCAGCCCATTTAGGCCTAGAGCCGCGGTCCCGGAGCTGGACCGGCCCACTTGTCAGCCTTAAGCTTATGATGATAAGTTTGTGATATTTTCTATTAATAAAAGAGCGTCAATTGAGTTCCATGACACAACGATTTCCAGAAAAAGCTTATATGATATTTAATTTTTCTGGGTTGAATGAGAATCGTATCATATTCACAACTATATATAAATCGGAAATATTCGCTTGACATTGCACGATATTCATTTTCATCAAATCCGTGATTGCTTTATTGGAGAAATGGTGGATTCCTCTGTTGCACCTTCACTTTTGACCGTGCAAAAGAATTTTTATACAGCTCTCGTATGAGGCATCGCATTTCACATCAGAATTTGACATTCTCTTTTAGGTAACACACCATCTCTTGCTGCAATTATTAGAAAAGGAGAGTTAATAAACAGTCGGGAAACTGTACTCACCAAACTACTAATTTAAGAAAGAAACAAAGATTTTTAAGGTGCAAAGTATGTTATAGATATTTATGTGATTATAAAATCAGGTCAATAAAGGTTAAATATAAAGTTAAAAGTTAAGTTGTTAAATATTAAAAAATGATTTTTTTTTTTTAGATAGACTAAAAACAATAATGTGTTAAATAAATGGAACACAACAATAAGTGGTATCACTTATTAAAAAAACAGATTTAATACAGACTCTGATCATAAGTCACTCTAAAACGAGATCTGAAAACTGTTTCAACTCCAATTGCAAAGAGATGATTTGGTCACCATATTGGCCGAACATCCTCTGATACTTTTGGCTTTTTGAGTACTACTATATTATAAAAGAAGTAGACCTGAACCTAAAGACTTCGAACCTAACTCAACTGTAAAAATTAGTTTATAAGTAAAGATAATCTAAAATTATACAAGGAGAACAACAACATATTCCCTCAATCAATACGAGATATCTAATACCTCCCGCAATGAGAATTGGACATTGGGTGTGTGGACAATGTAATATAGAAGTCAAACATTAGGTAAACCTTGAGTGAATCTCGCTTTGATACAATGTTAAACAAGTGAACTTTGAACCGCTAACTCAATTAAAAAAACTAGCTCATGATTTAAGAATATTGAATACTAAATAAGGAAATAGTATATTGCTCATGTTCGAAAATTCAATTCAGCAGGCTCCAACCATAGACCTTCTCGGTAAACAGATCAAATTTATTACCCTATTATTAAAATGATTTGAACTGTTTCAAATACGAACATGCCTCTTCATTTTTTTTGCAATGAGCTTTTTCATTAACTGATAGCAGTTAAATAAGATGAAGAGAGGAAGCAAAACTTACTATTAAACACAGAAGAATGCAACCAGCAGCTCCAGGGAACAGAGCATACCAATAGTTGAGCTGATGCAGCTTAGCTGCATCAATGAACAGTAGCGGCAGACTTGCAGCTATCATACATAACGCATTATCAGCACATCAACTTCGAATATAGAGTTGATACATTATAGGAACATAAAAAAGAGATAATTTCACAAACACTAATTTACCAGGTGGATGAACAGAACGAGTACAAATCATGAAAGCCATGGCAGCAGAAAGAGCTGTGCTTCGAGCTAGCCAACCTGGCCCCAATATTGTGTATGCCAAAACACCAATGGCTGCACAACCGATTTGCGCCATAAACATATTGTACTTCTGCACATTCAATCAACACAGAATTTGATGGTCAGCATATTTTATATAACCGGACATTTGATTAGCAAAGCCCTCAACTTGTGTAAACAACGCCCAAGAAATCATTTTCCAGATGTTTAAACAAAGCCCTGAACTTGAACAATTAAAAATATGTACTACTTAATTAACACGTCTAAAGGCTGGTATTGAGTATATGCTACCAGTAAATGTTAAGCCTTTTATTAATATAAAAATAAAATCCCTATTTAAGGATGAAGGACTCTCAATCATTCGACCACACCGAGGGTCGTCATTATTAACTTTATTGAATCAATTGTATAACCAGTTGATTCAAGTGCACTACTCTAGTAATTACAGCTACTATCAAGTTTCTATTTTGTAATAAAATCTCTTTCCTTTATTTTCTTTTTATGGAGATGGCGGAGTAATGACGTGAAGCTTGATTTACTATATCTTCACTATACCAAAGGTAGCTTAGCCAAGCACGCGCACAAAATGAAGCTAGCTATGGGCTTCGATGGCCATGAATGCTCGGTCATGTGGGTGGCACACATTAAATCTTGAAAATTGACTCATGAACTGTGGCAATGGGCTACATGGAGCTTAGTTCGAGCGGACGACCGGTGGATTGTGGTGATAGCCCATATAGATCTTAGTTCGAGGGAAGACTGTTGGCAGTTAAAAAAAATTGAGAAGCAAAATATATGGTGTAGAGATACTCTTAATAATGTGAAATCTTTTTAGAGAAAATTATGTATGCTTAGCACAAAGCAGACAAAATCACACAAATTAGAAGTACAGGGCTAAACTTTACCAATGAGATAATTGACTTGCATGTTCACTAATGGACAAATTGAAAGAGAAGCAGAAACAGCACAGAAAAAAGTATTCTCTGGATAGATATAGACAGAGCCAAAACTTTTATAAGGGAGAATCCAAGATTAAGGACTTTACAAGATTAAAGAATATTAAAAAATGGTACCAACTGGTAACCAAATTAAGGACTTTGTACTATTTTGCTACCTTCTGGCCCTTGCTTTTTTTTGGAAGCCGACAAATGAGAAACAGCACAGTTACTGTCCATCACTGTGGCTGTTTCCACTTTCCACTCCATGTTGCTCACTTCAAGTTGCTATATAAAAATAGCTCTCTAGCTAGCCAGTGTTATCAAGAGTTCTTGTTTGTTTACTCAATATTGAAATGGTCTTTTCTTTTTTCTCTTATTGTTGATAAAAGTATTAATTTTCTTATTGTATTTGATTTTTTTATCTCTGGAAGGAAAGCATAATATGTTTATTATAATTGGATTTTCCTATTCTTAGAAGGAAACATAAATATCTCATATTTGGCTAGTCTATTTTTGTGTAGGAAACATAAATCTCTCATATTGATTTTCTTATCCTATGTTTGTGTCTCGTTTGGTATATTTTTCTTTTGTTATCTGATTTATCGTAATTCAAGATTTAATTTGTTAGTTTCTGCATTAAAGCTAATTATTTCGATCCTAACAAAAATATGAATTACTCACTCTAGGAGACCAGAGTCAAAACAATTACAAATATAAATATCAGAAGTTTATTAAGGTAAGGACATAATGCATGACAAAACTGGTAAGGCTACTCAAATGAGTCGTCACAGACAAATATTAAAAGGATACTTTAGAAATTTTAGAATTTTTGAAGAAAAAAAAACTTTAAAATTTGGCTCTTGTTTTATTACTTTGGTCATACAATTGAATTAATCTTTATTCTTTAAGTAAACTAGTTTTAAAACACATCGATCAGTTCCATTGTTACCCCCTTTATTTCAAATTTTATATTTGTTACAATGGTTCATAATGTTGGTTTTGGTCGTTGACTTTTGTATAATAGATACAGAAAAAAATTGTATGTAGAGAAGAATACATGTGATTACGTTGACTATTTGGAATGATGAAGGTCATCTTCTGATGCTTGTTTACCAGAAAATGATTTCTAAGGAAAAACAATCTCTATCGAAAGAGGAAAATTGTTACTTCATTTATGAGCTAAAGTCAATTTTCTTATAACTATTTTAATTTTTAGCTTCATATTTTCGCTTCAATTAACATTTAGGCATAATCTTTAAAATGCAATAGTTATATTGCAATACTTTTAATTTCAATTTGGTGCAGATTTATGTGTTCGGTATAACAGAAAACATTTCATAAAAATGTCTTCTTCTATAGGTACAAATGAGTATGTCCAACTTGTATTTCATATCACACTATAACTTACCTCAACTAATACATCGTTGTCAACATTTGATTGAATGTAAATCTTAACAATACTCATTTGGGTGGCTAGTAATTATCCTCATTATACCTTGTTAATAACAGATTAAGTGTCAAGTGATTGCACTTAATCAGATCCAAAATAGAAGGAAGACAACACCATTTGGTAAGTGGAAAACGAGGAAATATCAATTCTAGCCATCTAGTGTCCCTCAAAACTATTTTCAAAACATCTGTTTTATAGGGTATACTAGTAATTTTCATGTTTTACATATTTTTATATCTAGTTTAAAACAGGAAAACATTTAAAAATGATTTTCGAAGGAAAACATATTTTCCATACTAAAGGCACCTCGCTTCATTTCTCAGAACTAACATAAAAACTTTGGGGTATTATCACTTGTATAGTTTTCCCGTTATCGAAAAAGTATATAAATTTGTATAATTTTTGTATTTAACATACAAACTATATATATACATATACAAAAAAAAATTATATTTTTACAGTGTCATTTTCCCTAAAACCTTTAAGCTACGATTGGCATATAAAAGCATTAGTATGACCATATCTTATAAGCAAATAAAATAAGCATGCGGTTGTAAAAACCAACCCCAATCTCCACTCCCAACCAACCAAATTGGAAAGGAAAAAATATATATATATATATAGCACTACTCAAGATTTTCAGCTAAGGAAAAAAAGAAGAAGATGTGTGGTAGTGAATGAGAAAGAAAGCGTACCCTAGCACCAGGAGAAGAAGGCGTGGCAAAGAGGACAGCACAAACAGCTCCTAATGGAGCTATAGTCATTGATATCCCTTTCGGTGCCAATATTTGGTCTATCTTTCCTAGCATAGCCATTGCCGCAAATGCCCCTATTTTCCAACAGTAAATGCATTCTATCATTACTAACATGTCAACGAACACTAACTACAACGAAATTGATTTTAGTTTCACCACATATATCAAAGTACTACCTAACCTAATTACCTGCAGAAGGCCAGAAAACGTCACTTAGTGCTGGAGCTTTGGAGCTCTTTTCCGGCATAAAACCATCCCATATTGCTGCACCTCCCGCTGACGCTCTAATTATGACCCAAGAAGAATCATTCTTTCTTTTAATCACTCTCCTATTTGCTAATTTTCTTCTGTCATTCAAACCCAAGAAGGATCTCCCCAGGCCGCCTAGGACTTGGTTTTCCCCACAACCTTTTGAAGAATTCAATAAAGAGAATGATGTTGACGGCAACAAAATGCAATGATTAGCACGGAGATGAAGCTGCGCCGCCATTTTTGCTGTTACAACTTTGAAAGATCCTTTCTTATTCTACAATAAAGCATCAAGAAATTAATAGCAAAATGATAGTAATATTTTTTGTTTTTGTATAGAGGGTTACAGCTTACAACAAAGATACCCCTTGGATGGGATTTGGGAAGTTGAAATTGGGAGGTGAGCCTGGGACTAGATAATTGGACCTCTTGAATACATTGAAGGGACGCCATGAAGCCCAGGGGGTGAAGGTGTGGGTGGGGGATCCAGCTCAGCGTATGTTGTCCAGTAGTGTTGATTTAAAAGTATTTCGGAGAGGAAACCGACCTTGGACTTTGGAAAAATATACAGTATAATCAATAATGAGAGCTAGTTTAACAAAGATATCATTGCATTATATGCTAGTAAAGGTTATTGGCTGGCCGTTCTCTAATCAGAAAAGCCACCGTCTCCAGGAATGTTTCCTTAATCACCTGATCAACTTGTCATTGAATGTTTTGTCTTAATTTACCATTTAATATGGTCAGATATTCTAATTAATCAAAGTTTCATTTTCCAAAAACAGTTTGCCCAATTGTATCTTACTTTAAGGGGTCATTTCTAGGGGCATCAAAAGAGCGGATTGACTTACATTTGACGAGTTGAAAGTTGAAACAAGTAAAATATAATCAGTGAAAGAGTTGAATTATAATCTGCCCTAAAAAAAATTGGTTTAATCTGCGTTAAATAATAGGCTAAATGGCCTTTTTACCTTCTTATACTACATATGAAATTTCATTACCCTCTAATTAAATTTTAACTTAATTACATGTAATATACAATTTACTAATTATATACAAATAAATTTTAAATAAGTATCCTTTTATATTATGAATTGAATAAGGAATATCAGTTATTTCAACATTCCTTTTTATGCTTTCTTGTTGTATAGCCTATAGAGTTTCAACGAAATTCATCAATGGATTTCAACCATTTTACTGTAGAGTTTTAACCTAGCAATTTCCGTTCATGTTGCACAATTGATGTTCGAATTAAAATTGTCAATCAAAAATTTTGAAGGTGTTCGATTCTCCACCATTGATAATCATTAATTAAAAAGTTTCGAAACTTTGAATTCAAATTTGGGTTTTCAAAAACTATTATTTATTTGGATTGAGCGTTGTTGCAAACAATTGAGAATATTCTTTGGAGTTTACAGAACCGCTTCCAAACACCAATTGGTATGTCACCATACAAGTTGGTATTCGGGAAGGTCTGTCACTTGCCAGTGGAACTAGAACATAGAGCTTGGTGGGCTTGAAACAGCTAAATATGGACATTGAGGCTGCGGGCACAAATAGAGTCACAGAATTGCATGAGCTAGATGAGTTCCGATATCTTGCTTTCGAGAGCATGAGGTTGTACAAAGAGAGAATGAAGAGGTTGCACGATAAGAACATTGTTGAGTGAAACTTCAAACCCGGAGATATGGTGTTACTTTATAATTCAAAATTAAGGCTATTTCCGGGTAAACTCAAGTCACGATGGTCTGGGCCATTTCGTGTGGTCGAAGTGCTCTCTTCAGGTGCCATAGAGATTGCTTCAGAAAAAGATTCCCTCACATTTAGAGTCAACGGGCGTAGATTGAAACCGTATGTGGGCATGGATGAAACCAAGGAAGTATCAGTGATACATCTGATTGAACCTCAGAGGTCGAGAGAGCCCTAAATGCGCTCATCTGCATCGTGTCGTGACATTAAATCAGGCGCTGCATGGGAGGCAACCAATTGACTTGTTTTAATTGTTGTGCCACGACATTAACTAAGGCGCTGGTTCGGAGGCAACCCAACGTGTAGTGAATGTAGAGTAGTTAGAACTGTATTTGACTGTTTGTAAATAATAACACATGCAGGTGAGCTCAGGCGAATGACAAGTCAGGCCAACGTGAGGAAAAAGGTAAAAGAAAAAGAAGGAAAATATGACATACAATATACTTATGAAATTGTATTAAAGTTGTATGTAAATTGTATTTAAGTTATATTATGTTGTAGTTATATATGTTTTTATTTGAGTGTTGTATGAAAGCTAAAAAATAGTTGTATATCATATGAATCGTTGTATGAAATTTGTATTTAAGTTATAAATACTATCTTTTTATATAAGGTTGTTGATATGTATCAAAATTATATTAACAGAGGAAGTTTTTATTCAAAGAGGAAGAAGAATACGCCACATACAAAATATATACAAATCATATACAAAATACATACAAAAGATATATTGTATAAAATTTGTATGAAAATTGTATTTAAGTTGTATATATGATGTTGTAGTTGTATCTGCCTTTTTATAATTATTTGAAAATGATAATGTTGCTATTACTGCTAAGAATTTGAATATCATGCTTACGCAGAATAATTATACTAATATTTATGTTAGCATTCTGGGTGAACAAATGGCATCGATACATGAAATATTGGACAAGTTAATAGTTGAAGTCCTAAAAATGCTCAAAAGGGTATTAAAGGTAAAGAGCAAACCGCTACTACAAGTATCCAACCCCTCCTAAGGCCAAAGACTTTAAGTTAAAAAGTCTAGAAGACCTTGAGGAATTACTTAATAAAAAGTTAATGATTTAAGGTATCCCTTAAATTTAGAGCATTTATCTAATGAAGACAAGAGACTAAAAGTCTCAGAAGAGATTTAATAAAATATCTGAAAAATATGCTCGAAAACCAGTACAAAGGATGTTCTATAATCCAACACCAATCCCACAAGATGTTCTCTTAGAAGAACTTGATAGTGATCATTATCATCAAGGTTATAGTGGGACATACATCTAATGGAATATAGATGACCCTACAGAAAGACAAATTTATACAACAGTACATAAAATGCTTTTGTACAACACTATCTGTAAAGTAAATAAAAATACGGAAAAAGTTATTATAGAAATAATAATAGCTAGTTTTACTGGTCAGCTAAAAGGATGGTGGGACAATTATCTCACAAATAACCAGAGATATCGTATTATGAGTTCTGTAAAGACAGGGGATGAAAAGGATGTCCAAAATACTATATATTCTTTAATTATGAATATTATAGAATATTTTTTTGGAAGATGGTCAGATAATAGTGAGACCATAAGAACTATGCTTCAAAATCTTAGATATAAAACCTTAACATATTTTAGATGGTATAAAGATGTATTCTTATCCAGGGTAATGCAATTACCAGAGTGTAATAGCACTCATTGGAAGTCCAAATTTATTGATGGACTCCCTCCACTCTTTGCTGAAAGGTTTAGAAAAACCCTTAGAGGAACAACAATGAGCATTGATTATAGTACGTATTCATATGGAAAATTATTTAATGTATGCACTCAAGAAGTCTTAGCTTTATGTAATGAGATTAAGCTAAATCAGCAGATTAAGAGGTATCGTCTCACTGAGAGAAAACAATTAGGGAAATTTTGCAAACAATTTTCTATTAATATTCCTGCTAATAAGAAAAGATCGCATAAGAAAAAAAAAATTCATAAAAAGAAAAAGGGATCTTCTCAAAAAAGATTTGCAAAAAAAAAAAGAGAAGAAAGATTTTTATAAAACTAAAAAAGGTTATAAAAGCAAAAAATCCACAGGCTTATTATAAGTGTGGTAGAGTAGGCCATTATGTCAAAGACGGTAAAATCAAGGATAAAATCAAAGCTCTTGACTTAAATGGTAATATCAAGAATTTTCTTTTTAAGATTCTTTTAAATTCCTCTCTAGAATTTTCTGGTAATAGTGATAGGGATGAATCATCAATTGATGAAGACTTATGAGTCCTCCAAGAGTGTCAAGGCCCAAAAAAAAAAACAATCGTTGCAATGGCGCCTATCGTGAAACTAAGCAAGTCACTAGTCAACTATGTTAACACAGTAAAAGCTTTGAAAATATAAACGAAAGCAATTAATATTTAGGAAAACTCTTTTTGAAACAGAAATAAACTCGCAACACAATACAATTTATTTCAAAACGGAGGTGTCACCGAGTACATGAGCATCTATGCCAGAATACAGTCTACCACAATGTCTAAAGAGTAAGAACTAAAATACAGATAAAGATAATGAAGGAGAGTCAAGGTCTATGAACGCCATGCAGCTACCTCGATAGTCTTCGAGATCATGTCTCCTCAATCAACAGTCGTTGTGGCCGAAAGCACCTAGATCTGCACACGAGGTACATGGTATAACGTGAGTACAACCAACTCAGTAAGTGACAAATCCAACTTTGGACTGAAATGTAGTGACGAACTCAACCAACATAGTATAATATAGAAATAACAGTGCAGAAACTTAGGCATGCTTTCAAGTTCAATAGATAACTCAAGCAGTAAAATAAATCAAATCTGAACGATATGAATCATAAAATTCCTCTAATTCTACTTGTCAATGCACATGTTGTATGTGATGTGCCATGCCGACAGCCTCATGTGCTCACGCTCTAAAATGTTCAATCACTCGGTAATGTATATGGCCTAATCCAGCCCGTGGAGAAGATCCATCCCCAAGTATATATATAGTGCTTCGGACAAGATCCATGTACAGGGAAGATCCATCCCTCAATAATAACAACCGCGCTCACTGGGGGTGTGTACAGACTCCGGAGGGGCTCCTTCAGCCCAAGCGCTATCATAAATCAGTATAATTGATGTGACGTGCAGCTCTATCCCATAACTGTCACTCATAATCAGGATCTCGGCCTCACTCAGTCATCAATCTCTCCAGTCTCACTCACGGGCTCATAATTTCATGAAACTAGCCCGAAAATAATGATATGATGTATTAACAAATAGCTAGAGCGACTGAGATATGATATGAAATGCATGAATATGACTGTACGAAATATCAATAAAATCAGTAAGATGACAGCAAAAAACGGCAACTATGAGTCCCAACAATACCGGCATAAAGCCTAATCGTGATATCTAGTATGATCGACAGCTCAATTATTTTATCACATGATGGTAACACGAATATCAACAAGATAGAACCACTATACAGTGCCATGAAATCGACCAGGTCAAAATTCTCATGGTGCACGCCCGCACACCCGTCACTTGGCATGTGCGTCACCTCAATACCAATCACATAACACATAATTCGGGGGCTCAGAACCAAGTTTAAAAGTGTTACTTACCTCAATCCCGAACACTCTACTCCAACACGTCTTTGCCTCTCAAATCGGTCTCCAAACGACCCGAATCTAACCACAAGCAGTACAATATAATCAATATAGGCTAAAGGAATCAATTCCACAAGAAAAATATGAATTTATAAGCTAAAATCCGAAATCGGCTCAAACTCGGTCACCGGGCCCATGTCTCGAAATCCGGCAAAAGTCACAAAATCCAAAATCCCATTCACTCTAGAGTCTAACCATACCACATTTACTCAAATCCGATAAAAAAATCTCATTCAAAACCTCAAAATCTAGTCCAAAAACTCTTCCTCATTTTCCCCAATTTTCCGCCCCAAATCACAAATTTAGATGATGGAATTAAGGACATAAACATGGGATTTAGCCAAAATTACGTAAGAATCACTTACCCCAAGCAACTCCTTGAAACTCCCTTCAAGAATCGCCCAAATCCGAGGTTTCTAGCTCAAAATATGAAAAATGGGTTCAAACCCTCATTTTTGAAATTTATCACTGCTGCCTAGTTATTGTCTTTCGCGATCGCTGAACAACAACCGCGTTCGTGTAGAACAATTCTGCCGGCTCACAAAAATCCTCCACGATCGCATGACCCCAGTCGCGAACGCGGATGACCAACCTTTCTAAGCTTATGCGATCGCGATCCACAACTCACGAACTCGAAGAACACTGCGTGCCTCCCCAGTTGCCTTACTTCCTTGTGCACAAACGCGATCCACTGTACGCGTTCGCGAAGCACAAGCTTCTCAACTTCCCGATCGCTTCCCTCACTTTGCGAACATGTAGAGGAAAAATTAATAGCCCTCAAAGACCCTTCACGATTGGGGACCCATCCTCGCGATCGCATAGAAGGAAACCAGAACACTGAACATCAGCAGACTTCAGTAATCTTCAAAGACCATTTCCAATTTGTTAACTATCAAAAATCAACCCGAGGCTCGCGAGACCTCAACCAAACATATCAACCAATCCCAATACACGACACAAACTTAGTCGGATCCTTAAATCACCTCAAACAACATCAAAAATACGAATTGCACACGGAAACAAGCCTAATGAACTTTGAAACTTCCAAATTCTACAAACGACGCTGAAACCTATCAAACCACATTCGATTGACCTCAAATTTTGCACACAAGTCACAAATAACACCTGGAACCTACTGCAACTTCCGAAATTAGAGTTTGACCTCGATATTAAAAAGTCCACTCCCGGTCAAACTTTCCAAAATTCCAACTTTCGCTCAAGCATAATTCTACTACAGACTTCCAAATCACAATCCGGACACGCTCCTAAGTCCAAAATTACCTAACGGAGCTAACAAACTATCAAAATTTAAATCAGAAGTTGTTTACATATAAGTCAATCCGGTCGGCTTTTCCATAAGCTTTCAATTAAGAGACTAAGTGTCTCAATTCACTCTGAGTTCGCTCCGGACACTACCCGATAAGTCATATAACAATACAAGACAAAACTAAATACCCCTCATAGGGAAATCATCACTACTCCTCATCCCCCATAAATTTAGATACTAAATCTTCCAAAATATTTCCTAAAGATACACACAATTAAGTATCTCCTACGAACCAAAATCTTATATCTGATCATCATCAAGACAATGCCCCAAATACCTTCACTTCTTCAACGAAGAACACTACTACTCAGAATACCTCGCCAAAACACCCACTCAATGGAAATTCTCTCACCCAATCCACCACCAAACAACCTACTAATTTACTCCAAAACCCCACTTCCCATGAATCACCAACCTCAGTCATGGTTGGAAAGGGGACTGATGGGCCAAGCTGCCTCGTTCAATCTAGAAATAGAGGGCTAAGAGGTGATTATAGTTCTCCAAAATCCACATTTTCTTGCTCAACTAATTATGGAAGGCATGCAAGTGGCTATGAACAACTACGTGAACCAGAGTTGGCTCACCAACATACTCAACCCACTGACACCAAATGCATCCCCAACCCTAATCCAAACCATGCAAGCCCACTGGGGCCTTCCTTCCCACTTCATACCAACAAACGGAATACTAGAAGTTCAAAACACTCCATTCTTTCCTCCTCCAAACCCTGGGAACCCTATCTTCCTTTCATGGCAACCTCCCCAACAAATAAACATACCCATGAACCAACCAAATCAGGGTATACCAGTTCCAATGGAGATCCATCAACCTCCCAACGCACAAAATCTAGGAAACAATCTCCAAGGAGAAGTGGAGGCAGGGGCAACACCACTAAGGGAATCTCGAGTGGAGTTCAAAAGCCTAAGAGAAATAGCAATATTTCTTTACAAGGAGAGGCAAGACAAGAAATCTATCATCAGCTGCCCAACGGCATTGTTCAAGTTCTCACTAGACTTAAGGCCACCTCTAAACCCAACGGCAGGCAAATATGCAATAGTACTCAACCAAACAATGAGGGAGATTCCACCTCTAAGGCTGGAGGACAACCAGGGACATCTCACACCAAAAACCTTTCTCATGAATCGTCCAATTAACTTCATTATTTGGAAAGTAAGAGGGGATAACAATGCCATGTTTCGTAGAAACTTCAGGGATATCATTGACACTCATCGTCCTAGCCTAGTTGTTCTTCTAGAAACTAGGATGCATGCTCATGCAACAATTCAACAAGAATTTAACTTTGATGACCTAGTGGAAATCCCGGCAGTAGGTAGAGCAGGAGGAGTGGTTTTAATGTGGATGAAAGATATGGTGGAAATTGAGGAGGTCACACGGGAAGATCAGGAACTTCACACTATGATCAAGGTATTCCCAAACCACATACCTTGGTTATTTAGTTATATATATGCTAGTAGCTCTCTAACTAAATGTAACACGATGTGGGAAAAATTAGCTATTAGATATCATAACACTAATATCCCATGATTAGTTACTGGTGATTTTAATGACATCCTTTCTTCTGAAGAAAAATGGGGAGGGATCCGGTAAACTATAGACGAACTAACAAACTTTGGAATTTTATTCAAAATTGTAATCTTTTCGACTTAGGTTTCAAGGTTCCAAAATACACTTGGTCGAACTTTAGGAAGAATAGTAACGATTTAATTTTGGAAAGACTTGATAGATGCTTTATTAATGATTAATGGAACAAACTTTATCCTAATGCTATGGTTAATCATCTTCCTAGAACCTATAGTGACAATAATCCCCCCCTTCTTCAATTAAACCCTATGTTCATAACTCCTATAACTAAGCCTTTTAGATTGGAATCTATGTGGTGTTCCCACCCGCAATTTCCTTCCATAGTTAAGAATAGTTGGCATAACAAGGATTTTGAGGAAGCCATGATATCCTTCAAAGGAAAGGCCTCCCAATGGAAAAAGGAAGTCTTTGGGAACATATTTTTAAAGAAAAAGAAAATTTTATCTAGAATCAAGGGTATACAAAACTCATCCTACTTCCCTAGAAGTGACTTCCTACAAAACCTTGAAAACCAACATAATCAAGATTATAATGACATCCTTCAAAAAGAAGAGGAATTTTGGAAACTCCGATCTAGGATCAACTGGCTAAACAATGGAGAAGCAAACACAAAATTCTTCCATATATATACCTTAATTAGGAGAAGACATAATCGTATTACCCATTTCAAAAATGATGAGGGTACTTGGATTGAAGATCCTGAGGAAGTTAAAAACCATACTCTCCTTTATTTTAAGAATATGTTCACCACCTCTCACAATAATTCAAACTGGAAGAAAGTTTGTCAATCTCCTAGAAGCTTTGAAAAAATTTCCTTAAATCATCTAGATAATCCTATTTCCAACCTGGAAATTACAAATGCTCTCTTCTCCTTTAAACATATGAAAGCTCCTGGTCCGGTCGGAACTCACCCTTTTTTTATCAAAAATTTTGGCCAGTGGTTGGAGACTCCATTATTAGATATGTTAAAAACATATTTTTAAGTCAAGAAATCCCTCAAAAATTGAATAACACATACTTTTGTTTGATCCCTAAAATTCCCAATGCTAACCAATTAAAGAATTTCAGACCCATTGGACTATGTAATACCATTTACAAATTAGTCACCAAAATCATAGCCAACGGGATAAAACCTCTCCTTAATAACATTATTAGTCCCTTCCAATCTAGCTTCCTAAAGAATAGAAGATCTTCTGATAATGGTATTATAATCCAGGAGGCTATAAAAAAACTCAATAGTATGAAAGGATCCAAGTCAAAAATTATTATCAAGATTGACCTAGAAAAAGCGTTTGATCGCATAGAGTGATCCTTTATTCATAGAACTATTACCTACTTTAAATTCTCTCCTAAGATCACCAAGATAATTATGAACTTCATAACAATTAGCAATATAACAGTTCTTGTAAATGGAACCAGTACAAATGTTTTCTCTCCATCTCGAGGAATCAGGCAAGGTGACCCATTATCCCCCTACATATTTGTGTTATGTATGGAAATGCTATCCATATTTATCAATCACCAAGTTGGTTGTGACAATTGGGACCCTATCTCTTTTAACAAAAAAGGCCCTAACATATCCCATGTCTTTTTGCCGATGATCTTACACCATTGGCTAATGTAAATGAAAAAACTACTAATACTATTGCTAATACCCTATACCTTTTCAGTAAACTTTCTGGGCAAAAGATCAATGACACTAAGTCTAAGATTATTTTCTCTAAGAATTGTCCTTTAACAACTCAAAAACACAATGCTCGAATATTGAACATTCCTATAGGATACAACTTTGGAAAATACTTGGTATTTCCAATTCTTAATAAACACCTAAACCTAATGATTTCCTATACATCTTAGACAATATGAGATCTAAATTGTCAAACTGAAAAGTTAATTGTCTCAATTTAGCTGGTAGGGCCTCCTTAATACAATCAACCCTTAACATGATCCCAGATCACACAATGCAATATATTATGCTCCCAAACAAAACTCTCAACAATATTGATTGTCTTCAAAGAATTTTTTTATGGGGGACTACTCAAGATAAAAAAAGACTTCACTTAATCAATTGGGACATCATTACCCACCCTAAGTCAGAAGGGGGACTGGGGCTAGTTAAAGCTGGCCATAGGAACAAAGTCATGTTAGCAAACCTCACTTGGTGACTTTATAACAATACCACCTCCCCCTGGGCCCAAATATTGATTAGCCAATATGCTCATAAACAAAATCCTAAGAATTGTTCCTTCATTTGGAATAACATTCGGAGAGGTTGGGAATTATGTAATAAATGGATAGCCTGGAATATAGGAAAGGGTGAGCGCATTAACTTTTGGTACGATAAATGGTGTTTAGACCTTCAACCTATTAGGGAAAAAATTCAAGGTCCCCTGAGTAAAAATGAAGAGGTCTTAACAATAAAGGAGATCTTAGACGATAATAATTGGACGCTAGTTAAAATCTCTTTTACCCTCCCTATATCAATAGTAGATGACATCAAAGACACTTTCACCCCAAAAGAATTACCCCACCAAGATACTCAATTCTGGTCCCTATCTAGTAATGGATTGTTTAGCCAAAAAACTACTTTAAGTGTCCTAAACCCTATCGACGACTCTGAGGCAGACTTTAGGTGGATTTGGAAATTAAGGACCCCAAAAAAATCAGCTTCCTAATGTGGCTTTGTTACCACAATAAAATTTCCACTAGAAGCTACCTTTATCATATAGGCATGAACATTGACGATACATGCACTATTTGTCGAAAAGAAAAACAAACTACTACTCATATTTTCCTGACCTGCCCCATAGTAAAAAAATATTGGAGTCATTTAGGTATTGATCCCATTTTATCTAAGGAAAGTCACTGGATAGACACCATCAGACTTATGAACCCCAGTAGAATTCATTCTTGTCTTTATTGGAAGGATATATTTCCCTTTGCAGTTTGGCACATTTGGATTAATCGAAATTCTAATAATATCAATAATGAATCAAAGGACATTCCAGTGCAAATGACTATAACGAGAGCAACTGAATTTAAGTTCCTTATAGGAGTCTTTATCCCTAATCTCAACACTAAGGAAATCAAAATGTGTGGGAACCTCCCCAAAAGAACACCTATAAAATCAATTGTGACAGTGCTTTTACAAACAATAAAAAGGGTGGCTTGGGAGGCATAATCCGAGATAGTCAAGGGAAATGGATGGCTACCAAAAAAATATTACTCTTATTAGCAACACTCAAGGTGAACTTCTTGCCCTGGAAGAAGGTCTCTGACTGGCTCTTCAACACAAGTTACATCCAATTGAAGTGGAAACTGACTCAACTGAGGTAATAAACCTTTTACAAACTAACCACCAAACTTATCAACACATTATTGATTCATGCAGGTGGTTAATCGCTCAATTGTGGTACCCGCAAATCAAACACCTTTTCCGTGAAGCAAATGGAGTGGCACATCTTTTGGCAAAGGATAGTTTGAAGCTTCAAAACAAGAATAAAGCAACCATCCTTCTTGATTCTCCTCCTTGTGTAGAGGCTGTGATGGAGGATGATGCTAATGGAAAAAAATATGGCAGAGTGATCTCGGAGGAATGTTGTAAAACTCTAGCTAGTATTGGCAATGCTACTGCTTTGGAAAATATTAGTTTGTTTAATAGTATTTACAGTTTTGATCCCAATGGGATGGCTGTAGAAACCTCATGTAATAGGACTTTGTAGTTTCTAATTAATAAAATCTTATTTCTACCCAAAAAAAAAAGACTTGGATATTAATGTCTTAACAAATGACAGTGTATTGAAACTGTTAAGGGTTATTAAGGACCCTGAATTAAGATCCCAGATTATTGATACGTTTCGTAAAAGCTCAGAAGTAGCAACAGAAATAGAAGAAATTCCATCTCAAAAAAGACCTTATATTATGTTTGATATTAGCAAAATGATTAGAGAAAACCCCCAGCCTGGTAGACTAACTACTGTTCAAGATTTGAGCACTGAGATTAATGCTCTCAAGAAAGAAGTCTCAGACTTGAAGTCTTCTAATATAGCCTTAGACAAAAGAATTTTTAAATTAGAAATTCTAACTCGAAGATTCATAAAAAAAATTAGGTATTGATATTACTGAAAAAGAAGAAGAAATAAGCACGTCCGAGGAAAAGGCTATAAGTAAATTACTAGGAGCTATTGATTATGCAGAAGATGAATTTTTGTAAAAACTCCAGTATTTTACTACGCAATTTTTTTTAATTAAAATAACTCTTTTAGTTGATTATAATTTCAAAAAAGAATTTACTGCTTTATTTGATAGTGGAGTAGATTTAAGTTGTATAAAAGAAAGAGTAATACCTTCGAGATATTTTCATAAAACCATACATAGATTAAAAAATGCTAGTGGTGGTCAAATGGGTATTTCATATAAATTACCTAGAGCTTATATTTGCCAAAACAATGTCTGTATATCAAAAAATTTTATTTTAGTAAAAGATATATCCCAAGATGTAATACTAGGAGTTACTTTCTATCATGATCCCAAATCAGCTAGTAGTGATGGCACCTAACCCAACCCTCTAGGTAAGCCCAACTAATAACTGTCCAATTCCATTAATAGTAATAAGACAACTAAACAAAGGAATTATCTAAATCATAAACCTTTTCACAAAGACTGGTAATACAAATCATGAGCGTCTAAGAATAGAATTTACAAAACTGAAATGAAATAATACATCGTTTGTTTGAAAATACATAAATAGAGTTTTAGAATCTAAGGCTACCCCGAACAAAAGAGGCAGCTACCACAGGGACGCATGTACCTCTTCAAATCCAGCAATCATCGAACACAACAACAACAATAGCCAACATCTGTACGCAATGTGCAGAAGTGTAGTATCAGTACAACCGACCCCATGTACTGAGTAAGTAAGAAACCTAATTTTACGTTGAAAGTAGTGACGAGCTAGAACATAGGTCGGGTCGAACACCAATAACCAACAGTAGTTTGTAACAATGTAAAACAATTAAATAAAGAAGTAGCTCAGATATAAAATTCTCAGCTTTTTCATAGTTTCCCAAAATAGTCCCGTTTTTCAAATATAATAGTGAAAAATCTAAGTCTTTTATCGAAAATTTTGCCAAAACTATGAGTAAGTTGAAAATTGTATTCTTCCTTGAAAACTGTAATGTTTCCCAAAAACTTGTCATCAGGTAAATGTTTCATTTTCAGATAGCATGAGGAATATACATCTTCATGCCTATATTTAATATGTATGAGAAGTCATGAATGACGTGATACCGTACATCATGAGGAAAAGTGCATCTCTATGCCTGTATGTCAAGTGTGCATATCAAATGCGATGCAACTCAATGATAAAATCATATGCATACTCTTAGAGTATCAATTCACTCAGTCCTCACAGTCACTCAGTCCTCCCAATCACTCGTCACTCGGCACTCGCACTCAGTAGGTACCTGCGCTCACTACGGTTGTGTACAAACTCTGGAGGGGTGTTGATACCCAATTTTTTCTCAAATATCTTTAATTTGCATATATACCTTCAAAATCATACTTTCATAGCAATTGGTATTTTTCTATAATTTTCCCATATTTTTATTAATTTATTTTTAATTTATCTAGTATTTTATTTCTAATAATCAATTACAAAATCGCATTACAAATGATTTCAAAACCATTTCTTGATTTAATGTATTATTTCTGGTCCTATTAAGACCAAATTATTTCACAATTAGACAAATTGGCACTCTTTGGCTATGCAATTATAACCTAATCATATGTTTTATACTATTTTTATCCAATAATTAATCATTTGCATTTTTAATACTTATTAATCATTGTAATTTAATTTACTAAGCATCAATTTCATTTTTTTACAATTATCAACTATTTTATAAATTATTTTAGTTAATTTTGATTGGGTATTTAATAGTTAGCCACTCTCTATTTAAATTCTACCCTAAATCCAACCGGACCCCTAACCCAATTTAATAACCCACAGACCCAAGCCCAATGCACCATAGCACCCTGCCCAATCCCTCACTCAATCTGAACTATTGATTAATTTCAATCAACGGTCCAGATCCCCCTTACCATTATTAAACCCTAAGACTACCCCCTCCCATTCTCATTTTCCCCCGTCTCACTTCTCACTCATCTCTCTCTCCGAATATTCTCACGTCTCTCTAGACCCTTCGTCTCTTGAGCCCTGTCTCTCCCACTCCGGCCACCTCCTCGCCGGAAATAATGAAGTTTCCACCTCTCATCGACCTTATGGCTCCATCCTTCCCACCTGTGTCACCGGTGGAGGTTCTCAAGCGACCCTGAGGCGGTTCACTCCCATCTCCGGTCTCATGCCATCTTTTCTGGCCACCTATGGCCGTTTGAGTAAGATCTCTACATTTTCCGGCCAAAGACCGGTGATATTTTAAGCTTTCTTCCCCTTCTCTGGGTTTTCTCTGGAAACCCTAGCTTTAATATCTTCCGATCTTTCTAGATCTGTAATACATCTTGTGTATCTTAAGTTTTTCACATTTTTTCTTCCAAATATCTCATGTTTTATGGACGATTTCTTCATCTTTAAAAACTAGGGTTTCTTAAACCCCTCTCAAAATGATTTCTCTTATGATTTTTAGTACTAATCTATGGTTCTCAGTACGACTTTAAATGTTCATTTAAGTCTTCTCTTTTACCCTAGTTATCCTGTTAAAACCCCAATTTTTAGGGTTTTGAGTTCGTCTTGTTTGCTATGTTTGGCTAATCCTTATGTTTCTCGTGAACCTTCTGGATTTTCATGAATGTCCTATGTGTTCTATGCTTCTTGCTCTAATTTGTGTTTAGGGTTTCTGAATCTACTATTCCTCCAATTACTTGCTTAGGGTTTCTCTGATTTTTGTGCTATTTATTGTTTAGTAAGTCTGATTATTCGTTTAATGATTGTTTACCTAATACTCTCTACTGATTCTGTGCATTTGTTCGTAAAGCTGTGATATTTTCCTTGAATCTATGATTGTGTGTATGTTCCTTAGAATTCTGTACTGATTTTCGAATTGTTTCCTTGTTTTTGTGATATTTTCCTTAATTGATAATGATTCCCCGTGATTAGAACCTCATTCGAGGACTGATCACGCTCAACTATGTCTAATAAAAGACTAAACGGGTATTGCAAATATAATCCTGGGTATTATTCCCAGAGTCGATCCCACAGGGAATTTACGTATCAATCAAGTCTTTAGAATACGCAACTTTTACTTAATCAATTCTCTCAAGACTTTTTAATATAAATTGGTGATGTTTTACTAATTCTACTGACAATAATAATAACTAGCAATTACCAACAGTGTGTTGTAAATAGTGATGATAAAGGTCTAAGGTTATGGTTTCCCCCGTTGGTGAACTTACTTCTCGGATACTTCTTATAGTTTGATTAGTTGTCTCTATCAATCATGAACACTCTATCTACCATAAATCTCTCTCAAGTAATTATGATAATTTACTAGACGCACTCTCTCAAGTTACGCTAGCTAGATTGCATTACAGTTCACTTTAGATTGCACCCGAGGTATCGTTATCTCTAATCCAACCTCTAAACCCTCGGTTATGACTTTCGTCTATACTCCGGGAGTGATGTTGTTCAAACAACTACCTAAATATGCACTCTCTCTCAAGTAGATACATAATAAATAGGAACAGCTAATTGAGGGCCCTTTCAATCAACTACAACAAGAACGTAGTTGAACAAATAGAGATAAATCAACCAATCAAAACTATATTAATAACACAATAAGTTTATCCCCAACGGGTTCTACCAAAACCCTAGATTAAAGAAGTTAGCTAGTGTTCATAAGAATAAAATTCAAAATAAATTGCATAATTGAACTACAAAGTAATGAATAAAAGATGTAAAAATCAATGTTTTGTCACTTCAATGGTTTCCTCTCTTCGAATCCTTCGAATCCTTCCAACCCCCCTTCAAGTTGTGTTTTCGGAGTCTATTTATATGTTTAGGATGAACCCTAAACGTGTAGGAGCTTCTATTCCAACCGGGAAACACTTAAACTCGTCAAAACTCGGAATTGACCGAACGTGGGATCCCGGGCTTTTGGGCTCAAACGCCCCCTTAAGGCCAGGGCAGGCCTGGCGTTTAGGCTCTAACGCCCCCTAATGCCAGGGGCTGCCTGGCTTTAGGGGCCAAACGCTCGGCTATCGCCCGGGTGTTTCCTCTTCGACCCTTAAGTGTATTTTTGACGTATTTGCATCCCTTTAGCTCCGTTTCCATATCCACTTCACCTACACATGAAATAAACTCCATTAAGAACATAAAAAGTGTGTTTTTATCATTAACTCACATAAAATGTAAGGCATATAATATATTAAACTATGCAATTTAGTCTCGCATCAAGACCCCACACTTAAACCTTTGCTCGTCCTCGAGCAATCAAACTACACTCATGTACACAA
>MDKJ01191296.1:0-51821 GCA_005239525.1 Nicotiana knightiana | reverse complement strand
TGTTGGGCCTGATTCTTTCAGTCCCGATCTCCATTCTTTGTAAGGTCGATATAGGGCAAATATTAACCCCAGATCCACCGTCCATCATATCTCTCTTCACGTAGTAACCTTCACATTTAACAGTTAAGTGGAGAGCTTTGTTTTGGGTGGCCCCTTCCGGGGGGAAATCATTCTTGCTAAAAGAAATCCGTTTGACCTCAAAAAATTGTTCTGCCATCCTCTCCATTTGCTCGACTGTGGTGTTGGCCGGAACGTATGCTTCATTGAGGGTTTTGATCAGGATCTTCTGATGCTCGCTTGAATTCACTAGCAAGGATAGAAGCGAGACCTGGGCGGGGGATTTCCTGAGCTCCTCGATTATGGTGTATTCAGAGGTTTTCATATTCTTGAAGAATTATTCTGCCTCTCCAGCACTGATCGGCATTTTGGGCGGAAAGCGTTTCAACTTGCTTTTGTTTAGCTCTTCCGGGTCGAGGTATTTCTCTGAAGAGTTTATATCGCCTGTTTCCCTGGTAATCTCTTTCCCTTTGTGTGTCACCACCGTCCGACGGTAATTCCATGGGACGTCAGTAGTATTCTTTATGGGAGTTTGCAACGCGCGGCTAATAACCACAGGCTCATTCAGCCTAGGTGAAATTATTGGCCCCCGCGCCGCATACGTCCCCTTCGGGACATCTATTTTTGAGTCATTCATTATTGCCCTGTTGAATTGTAACCTTCTGTGAGGGCTCAACACACTTTGTTCTTTCCTGTGTGCCTTGGGGATGTAAAGGACAACATATTTAGAGGGTCCCTTATTTGTCCCAGTCTCAGTCTGCTCCGTGACCTGGGGGACGGGGTTACTCTTTCTCATCTCCTTGGCTGGATTGGGTGCCGTCTTGGGTTTTCTTTCTACATCTGCGATGGCGATGATGGCCTTTAGAGCTGGATCAAAATCCTGGTCCTCGCAAATCATGCCGATGACGGGCCCATGATTGTGAGAGGGCAGTGGATTGTTTATCACATTGGGAGCTTCTCCGTCCCTTAAAACCACTTTCTTTTGTTCTATAAGGCTTTCCACGGCCCTTTTGAGGGTCCAACAGTCCTCCGTGTTGTGCCCTTCTACTCCAGAATGGTAAGCACAACTGGTACCCCGTCTATATGAGTGAGGGTGATTGGGGATTCTACCCGTTTGGTGGTACGGGTTGCAGGAGCCCCATCTGGACCAATTTTGGGAAGAGGCTGGAATACGGCTCTCCGATGGGAGTGAAATTAAGTCTTCTCGGTGGCTCTCTGGGGTAGGCATTGTACGGGTAGCTGTTTTGAGGCGGGCGTTGATTATATGGAGCTGGGGGACGATGGTTATTTTTCGGGGGTGGAGTTCTATTTTGATTGTATTGTTGTGGCGGCCTTGGATATGGCTGAGCGTTCATTACCGCATAGGGAAAAGGGGACGAAGCATAAGCTGTATCTTGGTGAGGATAGTAATGTTGGGAAGCTATAGGAAATGGGTGTGGGTATTGTCGAGGTTTCCTGACATCGGAAACCATCATGGCCCCTTCTTCTTTCTTTTTCCTACTGGCCGCAACCCCGGATCCGCTTTGGATGGCCTGAGAGGTCGCTCTTATGGCAGATTGGCTCAGGATACGACCAGTTTTTAGCCCGTTCTCCACCATTTCTCCAATTTTAATTGCTTCCGCGAATGGTTTTCCCATGGAGGACATCATATTTTGGAAGTAATCAGCTTCATGTGCTTGTAGAAAAATGCTAACCATTTCAACCTCATCCATCGGAGGTTTGACCCTGGAGGCTTGCTCGCGCCATTTGATGGCGTACTCTCTGAAACTCTCTGAGGGTTTCTTTTTGAGATTGGATAGTGAGTTCCTATCGGGTGCGATGTCCACATTGTATTGGAATTGTCGGACAAAGTCCCGTGCCAAGTCATCCCATATGTGCCAACGGGATATATCCTGGTCCATGTACCATTCTGATGCAATTCCCGTCAAACTTTCTCCAAAATATGCCATGAGAAGTTCCTCCTTCCCACCTGCTCCCCTGAGCTGGTTGCAGTACCTTTTCAGATGGGCTATGGGGTCTCCATGTCCGTCATATTTTTCGAACTTGGGGGTTTTGAATCCAAGAGGCAGATGGACGTGCGGGAACATGCACAAATCTGCATAGGAGACACTTTTCTGCCCGCTCAGCCCCTGTATATTTTTGAGGCTCTGTTCAATACTCTTCATTTTCCGAGTTATTTCTTCGTTCTCGAAGCTTTTCTTATCCTGTCCCAAAGTGAACTCGGGCTGAGTTTGTTGGGGATATGCATTGGGAGTAGCATGAGCGGTATCCTGATGGACGGATGGTGTTTGGAATATGAATGCTAGCGGCTCAAAACTTGGCTCGGAGATAGTTGGTGGGGCCGTGGCAGAGATTGGTGGTGCGGTGAAAATGTTGGAAGACACACCAGAAAACAAGGCCTGGGGGCAAACCTCAGAAGGCCTTCCGGCAAAGTGAGCCGACACAGGTGGATATCCAAATGGTGTGGCTGGGTAGTTTATGGGGATGTTGGACGTCCCTCCTGCCCTGGGGATTATTTCTGGGAAACCCGAGATGGTACCGGGTGGTTCTCTACCATTGGACCATGCGTCCCACATTTCCAGCATGCGGCAACGCAGAGTCCTGTTCTCTTCAGCTGTTGCGGACTTAGATGTTAGGATGACTGGATTTAGGTCTTCCATGGTAGAGTTGACGATTGGCAGGTGACTTTCAGATGTCATTTCTATGCTCCCCTTTGATTTAGTGAAGTAAGGATGGGAAGCCAGGTTACCGCAAAACCAACCAACTTAAAATACCTTTAGATTGAACCAACAAAACGTTAGTTTAAAACATTTATCACATAGGCAAATCGCACGTATGGGGTATGCAATGCACCTGATGCCTTTCTACATGTCTTTGCCACAGTCGTGTATTTCATCCCGCCTTTATCTCTTGGTTTGTTTTTCTTTCTATTATTATTTTTTCCTTTCCTTTGTTATTGCGTCTGCTATTTATTTCCTCTCTCGGTTTCCTTTCTTATGGTTATGATCGAATCCTATGTGGATTGCCTACGTATCATGGCGCCGCGTGAATCAGATCATCACGTAGTTCATGCTAGAAAAACCCAAAGAGATGCATATATCATTTTCTAAAGGCTTCATTCCAAAAAATTCCATTCATTAAATAAACACTTTTGATTATAGAAAATTAACAGCCCATTTTTGGAATTACAGAGTATGCAAAACAAACTTGACATATATTTTCGAAAATATAAAGACTACTGTGGACTCAACATATGACTACGACTAGAAAAGTGAAGTACAGACTCGAAAATATCAAGAATACATTAGTGCTTCCATTGCTCCAGGGGCCGGTGGGGCATCATTCGGCCTTGCCACGGGCCTGCGTGCTATGTCTTGTCGGAGGCGGTAAAGGTCGTCCATTATCTTGTGGACGAAGATCATAACTGCTGAGAAGAAAGTGGTCTGAGTCAAATCTTCGCATTCCTGACATCTGGTGATGATGTAGTCAGCTATCTCTTGGACCCTTCGCCTGATAATACCCTTCTCTTGAAGCAGGCGCCCGATTTGTTGGGATCTCGCTTCTAAATTTTGGACATACTTGTGACTCTATTCTTGCCATTGTTGCAACTCTTTTTCTAACCGAGCCATCATGGCATAGCATTGTTCCCTCTTTGTTTTAAACCTTTTTGCCTGTTTGGCCATCTCGTTCTCGACGGCGGCCAATTTTTCTTTCAAGCCCATGACTTCCTGGTCATATTTCCTTTTTAGTCTCTGAACAAATTCTATTCTTTCTTCTACACTTCTCGTCAATCTTGCTCGAACTTCGGCCAGTTCTTTTTCAGCTTTGTCTAACTCATTCCCATAGCTACATACTTTATGCCTTAGGCTGTTGATAAGCTTTTCATCGGTCCTGCTTCTCTCTGGGTTCTCAGCAGCTGTTTTCAGTTCCTGCATTTGGGCCCGGAGGACTTCATTTTCTTGGGCCAATCTATTTTTCTCCCCTTCGATCGAGGCAGTATGTGGAATGTTTTCGATCTTGATTTCCCTGACCTGGGCCTCCAATTTTCTTATGGTGGCTCGGTAGTTGTTCTCTTTTTCTAACCAAGCCCAATGCTCTTGAGTTTACTCGGAGAATTGTTGTACATGGGGTCTCTTTGCGGGTCGTTCTTGCTCTTGATGCTCCCTGCCTCTTACACCGTACCAAGAGGTGTAGGCGGGTTCCACTTCCCCTTTGGATAAGTCTCTCACTCGAGTTTGAGGTTCTAAAAACCTGCACTCATTCCAAATTTGACGGACCCTGCCTTCAGGAAATGCAGCTCTTGGGCATAACTCAATTGCTTTTTGGCTTAAATCCTCATCATGGGGAACACCCTGTTGCCTCCCCAACTGGCGTAAGACCTGGTGCGGGGCATATGGCTGAATGCTTCGTAGGCCCATTAACAGGAGATAGCAAACCTCAGCAGACATATTGATAACCCTGTTGAGAGGGAGCCACCCGAACGTCCACTCGATTTGGTTGGCAGTCAGTGAGCTCAAGTATGAGTTCCAGGCTTCCATGACTTCAGGGAATTGGTGGCCTTTTACCCGAGTACCATGTTCCTCGATGCAGTTCAAACCGGTTAAACCGTAGTTCATGTAGCCCGGGCGGTGACAGAGGTGTTCGATCAGCCAGATTTGTAGGAGCAGGTTGCACCCCTTAAAGAATTTTCCCCTAGATTGGAAAACTGTCAGAGCACGGTAAATCTCGGCTAAGACCATCGGTATCAGTGTGCCATTGGACTTTTTCATCATGAAGTCTGCTATTCCCACAAGTCTTATGCCTATGCATCCGTCACTTCTTGGGCAGATCAAGGTGCCCAAGAATGCTACCACAAAATCTAGACCCCGACGGGCTTCCCATTTAGCCTGATCTTTGTTAGTTAGACCAGTGTTGTTAGCCTCATAACCCTGGGGATCTCCATAACGTCTGTAAATAAAGTAGAAAGTGCAGAAGCCTTCGGACAAGTGTGGGTCTTGGACGTCCCGGCTAATGTTCAACAGATCCAAAACTTGTGGGGAGTCACCGCCCTGGGTGCCACTGGGTACCGACTTCTGAGATTGTCATTGAGACCAGCATACCCCGCTATTTCCTCTAGAGTGGGTGTCAATTAAAAGTCCGAAAAGTGGAATACATTGAGGGCGGTATCCCAGAACGGCACTAGAGCCTCGACGATCTCCAACCTCAGCTTGATCTTTAAGAGGCCAGTAAGTTCCCCTAAAGCTTTTATTACAGTCTTTCTACTGGTTTCTCCCAAGTTTCTCCACCACATATGGAGTCCTAGAGGGATTTCCTCGACCGCTTTGAAGGGGATGCTTTCAACTATATTCATCCTGCACATTCGTCCTTTTTGATTAAGACCAGTAATTTTTTTTTCGAAAAGTGTCATTTTGGCAAAGGGTTTTGTAATGAAGAAAATGGACCACCTTTGCAAATACGGACTTTTAAGGCTGTGTTCGCGAATTGGGTCAAAATTTAAAGACAAAACACAGGCGGCCATTTTTGCAAAAAGGCCTTCCGGCGCCCCACTTCGGTGATCAGGCTATAATGGCGTCACCTAATTTTATTTAGGGCAGCGTACCGGGAATACAGAAGCTTCACCGGCTTTGCAACTTATCCGTACCTCGTTCTAAAATTTGGATATGACTCTAACAGAAAAGAAGTCACACGAAGTGCACACTTCCCAGATGATTTAGAAGACTCAGAGAGAAGAGGGTGTCGGCACAATTTATATACAGTTCAGATAATATCAAAGCGGTAAAAAGCGACATTTAGCACGTTAGGTTCAAACATGTAAAATCAGATAATAAAGCCAAATATAACAGTTATTCTAAGCTCGAATTCTGAACCCTGAACCAGAGATTCTGGGTTCGAATCCCCAGCAGAGTCGCCAGAGCTGTCACACCTCCTTTTTCCCGAAAGGGATGATATAGGGAGTTTTTCCAATTTAAGTGACATTATTCAGATTTGGGATTTATTTTAGTTTTCTGAGTCGCCACTCGGACTTTTGACGATGCTCCGGGACACCGTTTTATTTTAAAATCCCAGACCGAGGAAATTTTGACTCTGTTTTAATTTGTCTGCAATCAGAAATCCGAGTAAGGAATTTTGTTAACCCAGGAGAAGGTGTTAGGCATTCTCGAGTTCCGTGGTTCTAGTACGGTCGCTTACTATTAATATTTGGACTATATTATCTGATTATTTTACGTGTTTCAGCCTATTGTACATTTAGTCTCTTTTTTTTTAAAAAACCGCTTTCAATATTTATGGATTTATCTTGAAATAAGTCACGATGTCGTGCACTTATTTGTTTTTGGGACATATTATAACTACACCACATGAAATGCACCCGCAATTACAACATGTGATTTTTATTATAGTTTGAAGTTGAAGACGGGGACATGAGTTGTCGCACCCGCGTGTAGATTACGTAGTCAAGACTATGGTCATGACGGTTTTATAATGCCCATTTGTGGCGATGTTTGAGTTTTTTACTTTTTGCAAGAGCGTTTTAGTTTCAAGATTGATTAGAACGTTTATGGATTTATCTTGGACAAGTTACGATGGCGTGCACTTGTTGTTTTTTAGCACAGGGCAAAACCTCACATGAAATGCACCCCTGATAGCTATGTGCATTTTTAGTTGTTTAGAATTGAGGGTCGGGGGCATGAGTTGCCACTCCCGAGTGTAGCTTATTCTAGCTTGGAATAGTATTCGGTTATTTATCAAATTTCAATCTAGAGGGCCTGATTTTATCTAGAGGGCTTGTCTAAAGAAAGAGAGGAATTCATTAGCCTAAAAGGAAACAATTTTCGGGATATGGCCATATTTTTCCCCAATTAATCACTTTAGGCCAACCTATGCTTGGCTATTTCTGGATAGAATTTTTGTTTTTTTTAACCAACGATGGCAAATATGGGAATCAGAATGTCCCACATTCGTTCAGATGTGTATACTTAAGAAATTCAGATGTCCAAATATGTTATTTATTAATTCTGATATGGATGGGCAAGATGAAATCACTCTAGTTCTGCCAGAATTTTTTTTTTTTATTTATTTCTAACAAAGATCATACCACAGGAGGTCTTTATTAATTTAGAAACAGTAATCCTTATCAATTCTAAACAAACTAATCTCATGCTTCCAAAGAATTAATGTTCGCATATATGTATACGTTGATTCTCGCAGATTTACGAGACCCAAGGTAAACTGAAGGTGATCTACTGATTCTAGAGTGCTCTACTGAATTTGAAATAAATATTTTTCCAGTAAAAAAAATCCAAACGGGGTGTTTATGCAGTTTTTACATACGTTCTTAATATCATTTGCAGAATAAAAAAATGTAAACTCGAAATTTAAGAACATGAATAAAAATTAAAATTAAGCGTACAGTCCAGTCTTTAAATTACATTACAATGAAAGCACAAGAAATACAGGGAGGGGGTTATAACTTGACTGCCACTATACACTTTCCAGAATGAAAGAAACTAAAAATAAAATTCTAACTAATTTGCTAACTCGAAGCTCTCTTGAAGCCTTACGTTTGAGTCTTCTCTTTGGAATCTGTAAAACACCCCATTTTTTTGAGTGTTATGCAACTACCAGAACCAAACTGACCAAGGGAAGGTCAATTTTAATTCTGATAATGCTTGTGCTCAAACCATATTACCTGGCAGAATTGTTTATGCACTTTCTCAGGGTGAATACGATCATAAAAGGATCAATTCACCTCTGGACTTGTCATTTTTGTACTTGGGACTTTTAGTCCTATTAATTCTTTAACTTGATCATTTAGGCATGTTGAAAGAGTGAACCTAACCATTTGGGAGGTTCAGATTCCATACTCTAGAGCCTTTGTTGATGGCCTCACTTCTGTACCCTTGAGGGGTGATAAACTACTCTCTAAGCATCTAAAATATGGGTTGAATTTGACCATTGTAAAAGATCAGATTCACTACCCCTTTAATGCTAGCTAAATGACTCTATTATGACTTCAAGGATAT
Organism: Nicotiana knightiana; assembly: GCA_005239525.1. NCBI lineage: Eukaryota > Viridiplantae > Streptophyta > Magnoliopsida > Solanales > Solanaceae > Nicotiana > Nicotiana knightiana. The sequence goes on along the minus strand of MDKJ01191296.1, from coordinate 43,743 downwards.
GGAATTAATCACAGAAGCCTCTAACAGATAATTCTGCTGTTGTAATCACACATAGAGGGACAACCAGATTTTGATAAGTGATCACAGGTTCAGCAGGAAGAAAGGCAACAGGTTTTATGTATTTTTCTTAGATTGAATCTGACTATGAAGGAGAGTATGATTCAAACCCAGAGATACAAACTTACTTGACATTTCTAACAACCATACTAATACTTCAAATAGCATTCCTTTGAACATTTTGACTATTCTTGACTTTTTAGAGACTGAATCAGACCATATAAGGGTTCAAATTCTTTACTCTATAGCCCTTTTGACTACATGTTGTATACCCTTTAAAGGGTGAATTTCAGCCATCTACACTACTGTTTTGTGCACTATTATGGGGTGAATTTGACCATTGGAAGGTCAGATTCATCTACCCTAGTGCCATTTATCTTTCTAACATACTAAACACATATGAAATTACCACCTAGCTATCAAACATTAAGCTTGTTAACAGAAGTTCAGCACACTACCAAGCAGATTCCAAGAGTTGCATGCATACATTTAGATAATGATAATCTTACTTCAGTTTCTACATTAAGAAAGGGGAAGAAGAAGATTCACATATTCTTGAAGAAAATACAATATGAACCAACAAGTTTAAAACAAAGTCTGAATTCAATAATTTTGTATAAAGTTCACTGTTACATACCTTTAAAGAGAAAGAAAATCAAGCAAGAAACTTGACCAAATAAAGGTCAAGTATGAACAATAAACAGAAAAATAGGAAGGGAGATCAACAATAAACAGAAAACCCAAGGACAAAACCAAAAGCCCAGCAAGAATTAACCCAGAAATTGTTGAGTGTGAATGTTTGAAGAAGACTCCCAGAAATCAGAAATCCAAAAAAAAATAGCAGATGGGCTAGGCCACTTAGTTGTGGACTTGTTTTCAAAAAAGGAAGTCAGATTTTTTTTTCTAATCAGACTCTCTTTTCAAAATCTTCTAAGTAGAGACAGTATTTTTTGAAGAATGGGAAGGATCCTGTATCCCAGCAGCTCACAGGTGTAAAAATTCCAGCTACCCCAGCCCTTCACCTCTAAAAAGAGGGTCTACTTATAGGATATTTGGGAATGGGTTATTCTTTGAATATTCTCTATCCAATACTGAAAAGTAGTACCAAAACAGTACATAGGGCAGCTGTCAACCCTATCTTTGGGACAGCTGCCCCTATTCTAGAACATTCTTACCTATTAAAAGACCCTATTACCCTTAAAATTCTGATTTCCTAAATCTACATTACCCATTGTACCCCTTGGAGTCCCTGAATTTACCATTGGGTAATCAAGGTTAAGCTCACTTTGGGTTATTATTTAACTCTAGTTAACTAACACTAGTTAGGTTCACTAGTTAACTAAGCATTTTGGTTAGTTAACCCCAACTATGTTCTTTAGTTAACTATTAGTTGTTCTTAACTAAGGTTGAGTTAATTAATTAAAGGTTAATTGATTAAATGCCTAGAGTTAGTTTCATACTACTTACTTATGTTTAAATCAATTAATTAAAGTAAACCAATTAGTTTTGACTTCTTAAATTAAGTTAACTGATTTAGTTTAATTAAGTCAACTCACTTACCTAAAATCATAAACTTAACTAATTATCAAGCCTAGGTTAAACGATTTATTTAGTTAATTAGTCCTAAGTTAATTACCTTAGGCAGATTTTAGGACTTAGTTAGTTGTTTAAGAGACTATTAGACTAGGTTAATCTGTTAAACAAGTTATTATGGGAAATTATTGTTAACTAAGTTAGTCTTGATAAGTCTAGGTTAAATCATGACCAAACATTGTTTTAGAACTGAGTTTTTAGCCTAATTGGTTGATTAATTTTCCAATTATCAACTGAGTTTTTAGGATTTTGGTTGATTAATGAGAGTTAACTAAGTTGTTTAGACTTAGTCAGTTTTCTTGTATTAAAGTCTGTTTAAGTTTCACTTGAGCCTAGGGGGAATTAGTTTGTTTAAGTTACTTGAATAGGCCAATCTAACCTAAGAGTCGCAATTTAAACTATGATTAATTGGAAGTTAACATCTAATTGAGACTAATAACATAGGCAGCAAAATCAAAGTTAAAACAAACAATGACCTCAAACAAAACATGAGCGGAACAACTAATAGAGGTTGTTTTACTAACAAGCATTTCAACCTATGAATTCAGAGATTTAATCGATCAGTTGTTCATGCTTGTTTATTGACAGAATTCACCAATATAAAAATGTCTGGAAATTAGAGATAAAGGAAACTAAACAAAAACCTAATGCTAATCTTGGTTATACAAATTACTAAACTTGGACAGTTAAATCATACAAAAATAGTAATAAAAACCTAAGCTAAATGCATTGGGGACTTTAAACTAAAAAACAGAAAATATGAACAGGTAAAAGAAAAATAAAGGAAAACAGTGAGTAACTAGGGCCTATTTATGCTAACAAATCAAGAAACACGTAGAAAGGAAGTGGGGATAGCCGTTTGAGGGGTTTGGACGAACTATGGCGACTAGCCGGAGTTAGGCCGGACTACGGCGACCTCCAAAAGTGACCCTTACTCACATGAATCGACGGCTCTTGTCAAGAGCCATCGACTCATGTGAGTTTGAGTCACAGAGCCGCTTGGATTCGCCATTAGCACAAATTAGGGTTCTGACAGCTTCTTAGATCTGGAAAAACTCACGATTGAACGGTGATTTAGGAAACCTTCAGTGGGGTGGGATTAAGGAGGTTGTGGGGACTATCTGGTAAAATTTTGGGCCGGATTGGTGGAGGTCCGCTGGCCGGAGCAAGGTGGGAATCCTAGGGCGGCTAGGGTTTGGTTATACAGAAGAGAGAGAGACGGAGGGGATGGGGGTTAGGCTTTGGTGAAATGAGGGGGTAGGGTGGGGTTCAGACACTTAAGTATTAAAAGGGTGGTCAGTTCCCAGCCGTTGGATCAAAGATAGATCAATGGTTGGGATTGAACTTGGCCTAAAACAGTGTCGTTTTGGTTAGAGCTGGGGCAGGCCGGGTGTAAGGGATTTGGGCTGGGTTGTTTGAGTGTATAGAAATAGAGATTGGGCCTGGGTATTTCTTGGCCCAGGTACGATTTTGCTTTCTTAACTAATTAACTTAATTAATCTAATTAAGTTAAAATCTAATTTTATCCAAAAAAAATGTAGTAATTAATTTAAACCTTATTTTTCATCTATTTACAGATTAATCAAGAATAAAACGACCAATTTTATATTCCTAATTAATCTATGATTTATTGAATAAAAATGATTAATTTTTAGTAATTAATTATTAAAACTACATTACATTAAATAACCATCATTCGTCTATTATTTAGTTAATTAAAACATTGTAATTCTTTGATAATAGCGATGCAATTTTTAACAATTTTAAAAAGATGAATTATGGATACGCAAAAAATACAAATCTTTCACAACTAATCACTGAAAAATCAACAAAATTCATAAAATCAATTGATTTATTGAGATTTTTATAGGACGATATGGCGAGTAAAAATCATATGCCCACAATGGAAAGCATTTAATGGAGAAATCACAAGAGGATGAAAGGTTGATTCAATTTCTCATGGGGCTGAATGAATCCTATAGTCAAGCAAGAGGAAACATCCTAATGTTGAATCCTCTACCAAACATCAACCATGCATATTCACTCATCCTTCAAGATGAGAATCAGAGAGAGATATATGCCAATCCCCTAATATCCTCTGATTCTTCAGCTTTCATGGTGGGAAACCATGGAATTTATTCAAGTCAAAACAACCCTTTTCAAAGGAATGGAAAGCAGAAAATTAACACTCAGTATCAAAAGGGACAGAATAATCTTCATAGATCTGGGAGTCTAAGCTCAAAAGCACCTATCTATAAGACCAGGAAGTCAAGGTTCAATCCTAATTTGACATGTAGCTACTGCAAGAAAACAGGTCACTCTGTAGCAGATTGTTACAGGATTATAGGTTTCCCTGAGAATTTTGAATTCATAAATGGGAAGACAGGACCCATCAGGAGCAATGGAGCTTTCTCAGAGGAGCATGTGGGAGACACCAATAACAACTACAATGAGAATCTGGAACAACACCTATCTAAGGATCAGTTTACTCAACTAATGCAGATGATAAAGCAAGTAAAAATTTCAGAATCGGGAAGCTCAAATGTAGAAGTGAATGCAAATGCAGTTGCTGGTACAATTGTGAAATATTCCTGGTCATGCTTTTCAGTTTTTAACTCTAAAACTTGGATAATAGATTTAGGGGCCTCTGAACACATGTGTTTTGATTCAAATGCTTTTATTTCCCTAACAACTCTACCTGTACCTCTAAACATTAATTTTCCTGACTCATCTAGGATAATAGTTACTCATACAGGAAAGATATCCATTCTCCCTAATTATATCCTAGAAAAAGTCCATTATGTGCCTAATTTCAGATACAATTTGTTGTCTATCAATAGGTTCTGCTCAAAATTCTTATGCATCATCTCATTCTCATCTAATCAATGTATATTGCAGGCCTCTTTAATGAAGAGTGCTCAAGTTTTTGGTGAAGCCAGAGAAGGATTATACCTATTGGAACCTATTGCCATCAATTCTAGGATTAATGATAAGCAGAATGAAGTTGCATCTTTAGATCATAGTGAATCTGTTCAAATTTCAGCACCTTCTACTTTTTCTGCAAATGCTATATCTGATGTAAACCTTTGGCACATTAGGTTGGGGTATTTGCCTTTTTCATCAATGAAAATTTTCAGTTTTATATCCTTTCCTTCTAATTTTTCATGTTCATGTGATGTCTGTCCTAAAGCTAGAAAAACTAGATCCCCATTCCCTCTAAGTCAAATCAAAACAAAAAGAGCATTTGAATTAATACATGATGATGTTTGGGGTCCCTACAAGGTCCCTACTTATAATGGATACAAGTTTTTTTTAACTGTTGTAGATGATTATAGTAGAGGAACTTGGAAATTCTTAATGAGCACAAAGAGCAATGCATTTGGAGTTTTGAAAAACTTCTTAGTCATGGTTGAAAGACAGTTTGGAGTTAAAATACAAAAGCTAAGGACAGATAATGCTTTTGAACTTGGGAAAGGAAGCCAAGAATCTTCCTTCCTCTTGTCACAAGGGATTCTTCATCAAACAAGTTGTGTTGCAACCCCTCAACAGAATGACATAGTTGAAAGGAAGCACAGACATCTCCTAGAAATAGCAAGAGACCTATTGTTTCAATCAAATGTCCCTATTGTCTATTGGGGAGAATGCATACTAACAACTACCTATCTGATCAACAGATTACCTACTAAGGTCCTCAAAGGAAGCACACCCCTTTCTGTTCTATTCAATAAACCTACATCTTATGATCAACTCAAGAGTTTTGGTTGTCTATGCTATGTATCTACTCTATCTAATGGAAGAAGTAAATTTGATCCTAGAGCAAAAGCATGTGTGTTCTTGGGTTATCCTCTAGGACAAAGGGATACAAGTTGTTGGATCTAGACACTAGAAAAATTGTTGTATCTAGAGATGTTCACTTCATTGAAGATAAGTACCCATTTGTCTCCAATTCTGTTCACCCTTCTTCAGATCCTATATTTCCCAAACCTTCCCAAATGGATACTTCTTATCCTACATTTGTACCAGTTTCTTCACCACCTATACAATCCTCAATCTCTCCTAATGAACATCACTCTCAGGATTTCAATCCATCAAACCCTGCACACACTCTTTCTCACCCTGCTTCTCCATCTAACTTTTCACCTCAGATTGTTCACCCTTCTGGGAACAGTCCATCACCTATCACTCATTCACCTACTTTCAATTCACATGAACATAGTTCATCTTCTCCTGCACCTAGAAGGACTGCCAGAGAGTCCAAATGGCCAAAACACCTAAAGGACTTCATTTGCAATAACATTTTTCTCACCCCCTTCACTGACTCTTGTCTCACTCAACCTAGTGCACCTAATGTTTATTCTTTTGCAGCTTTATCAGCACACAATCAACACATGATGAAGTCAATTTTAGATATACAAGAGCCTTTCAGTTACACTGAAGCTTCTATGCATCCTGGTTGGCAAAATGTCATGGACTCAGAAATTGCAGCTCTACAGGAGAACCATACATGGGATGTGGTACTATTACCAAAAGGAAAGAAGGCTCTGCCTTGCAAATGGGTATATAAAGTCAAACACAATTCAGATGGTTCAGTAGAAAGGCTCAAGGCTAGACTAGTGGTTAGGGGAGACATTCAAAGGGAGGGTATTGATTACACTGACACCTTCTCACCAGTGGTCAAAATGACCACCATCAGATTTCTAATGGCAATTGCAGCTAAGAAAAATTGGCCAATCCATCAGTTGGATGTAAGCAATGCATTCTTGCATAGAGATTTACAAGAGGAAGTCTACATGAGATTTCCTTCTGGAATGTCTCCTCCAAGTCCTAATCATGTGTGTCTTCTCAGAAAATCCCTATATGGTTTGAAGCAAGCTTCACGTCAATGTATGCTCGGATCCCAGGTGCATTAAGTTTTAAAGGGTATTCCTCTTCCTTGAATGATTATTCCCTATTTTTAAAACGTGTTGGGAACATGACATCTATTGTGGCAGTGTATGTCGATGACATTCTTATCAGTGGGAATGATTCTCAAGAAATTTCAGCACTTAAATCATTTTTAAACACAGAATTCAAAGTCAAAGACTTGGGTAATTTACATTATTTCCTAGGAATGGAAATTCTCAGGGAAGCAGAAGGAATCATAGTGTGTCAAAGGAAATTTACCTTAGACTTATTGCAGGAATTTGATGTGTCCAATTCATCTTGTGTTTCCTCACCCCTTGAACCATCTTCCAAACTCACTTGTGATGAAGGGCCTTTGGTAATCAATCCCACTTTGTACCGGCGTCTCGTTGGAAAACTGAATTATCTCACTCACACAAGGCCGGATTTATCTTTTGTTGTGCTTAAACTAAGCCAGTATATGCAAACTCCTCGACTGTCTCATTATACTGCTGCCATTCGTGTCTTAAGATACCTCCATTCCAACCCCGGTCAAGGAATCATCTTGTACTCAGATCCCTCTCTCAAGCTTGTGGCTTTCTGTGACGCAGACTGGGCCTCTTGCCCTGACTCTCGCCGATCTGTAAGTGGATCCTATATTGCACTTGGCATGTCACCCATTTCATGGAAATCCAAGAAACATGCCTCAATCTCTTTATCTTCTGCTGAAGCGGAATATAGATCCATGCGCAGAGTTGTTGCTGAGTTGACATGGCTGACTCGATTACTTGAAGATCTATCCATATCTCCATCCCTTCCTGTTCCCGTCCTTTCTGATAGCAAATCGGCGATTCATATTGCCCGGAATCCGGTATTTCACGAGAGAACGAAGCACGTGGAATTAGACTGCCATTTTGTCCGGCAGCAGTATCTTTCCGATCTAATTTCACTCTCACACATTCCTTCGTCATCTCAGCCAGCTAATCTATTCACCAAATCACTTTCCGGACCAGCTCATACTTCTGCCATTCGCAAGTTGGGCGTTACCTCCGTCCCTTCCAACTTGAGGGGGGATGTTGAATTATCGTCTCACTCATCTCACAAGAAGAAGAAAGAAGAAGAAACCTAAGCCCTAAGTAGCAGCTATGGAAAAATCTGGAAGAAGATGGAAGAGACGGCTAAGGACAAGAAGTGTTCGATATTATCTATGAAGGAAGTGTTTGTTCGATATAACCTATAAAGGACTGAAGAATAGGACTTGGGCTCATACTAGATGGGCCTTCAGAAGATTGAAGAATAGGACTTGGGCTCATACTAGATGGGCCTTCGGAAAATCCATCGGCCCAAAATCTAAGAAGCAGTCTATCAGCCCAATAAAGAACAAAGTCCAGATACATTGAACAATGTTGCATAGTACATAAATATTCTATGTAATTATTCTTTTTGTTTGTTACAAATACAGTTAAGAATAGGCTAATAGAATAGTGTCACTTGGCAAAAGTTTGTTTTCACTAGATTCCAATTCTTTGTATATATAGATTACACTGTATAGATGATAAAATTTTCTACAATTCTTCAGCTCTTTTCTTACACACGGACAGAAGCAGTGGAGGAGAACAAATTTTGGAGAGAAACTTCGGATAAAAAAGGGGCAAGGGCTAGAGTTTATAGAAGAAAGGTTCTGTTTCTTAGTTTAATTTAAAAAACACTCAGAAAAACGCACAAAAAATATGTTTCTTGTTTCCATTTCCAGTTTTCATTTTTCAAAGACTGAGTTTGATTGAAGTTTGAGTTTGAGTTCGAATTTGGGTTCGAAACTTCGGTGCCGATTCGAGTTTCTGTCCGAGATTTGTGATTTCGATTTGGATCGCGGTTTCTGTTCGATAATTTTGTTGTTTCAGTTAAATTTTGAAGCAAAACATTGTATCTGCTGCTTCCTCTAGCGTTATTAAAAAATAATTTCAACTAAACAGGTTCATCTTTCTCCCTTTTCTCTGTTATTCATGATCATGTTGTACTTTCATATTGTTGTGATTGTAGTCTCGATTTGTACTTAAGGACAGATATTTGACATTCTGTTTTTGTTGTTGGAAATTCGATTTCGTTGATTGATATGTTTGAACATGGGCAATTCTTGTTTGAGTTAAAAGCCAAAATGAAAGTTTGTAGCCACCAGTTCGCGACGGAATTCGAGCTAATTTTACCTTCAACATAGTAAGCTTTACAATTGCTAGTCAGAGAGTTATTTTAAAAGGTCTGTTTGTCATTCAAATTCCTTTGTTAATTACGTTTGGTGCCAATCGCATTCCCGGCAGCCGTGTTGCTGAAATCTGTTAAGTCTGATTGATGGAAATTGGAACTCGTGATTTGAGTGTGTTAAGGCATTAGTAGTCTAAGTCTTCTGTTTAGTGTTCTCCATTCCACTGCAGTAAATAATGAGATTAATGGTTGTTTCCTTCTGGAGTTTGTGTCATATTCTATTATGATAGTTAAGAAGTTGTTTGTGCTGGTTGATTCAGCGCGAAGATATTAACGAGTGGCTTCAAACATGTATGAGTATGAAGTGTTGTTTCTTTGAGAGGGAATTGAATAATAATGGGATACATTCTCTCATTCGTATTCTCAATCCACCAACATTTGCCTTATTTTGTTTCTTGTTATTTATTACTATTCACTAGCTGGCTTACTTAGTCCCATGTCTTCTGGAAAGCTATTATTTTAGGTGTTTTACTTTCCGATTTGGACGCATGTCTCTATTCTTGTTGTTTGGTTATTTGATCTCGCCTAATTTATAAATGTTTAACACTTTTTACGTGCTTCTCCGAATGAGCATGGGGTCATGGGAGTTGGGAAAAGACTAAGCCTATTAGTAATTAATAATCCTCTCGTTTCATCGCTATTGTGTACACGTTCGCGTGACATAGTTACGATTCTTTTAAAAATAAATCCAAGGTACGCGTTCGCGCGGCTTTGGAGTCTTTCTTAAGTAAATAAGCATGACAAATTATGTACACGTACGCATGACATGATTTTTAGCGCGCTGAATAAGATGAGTACACGTACGCGTGACTCGTCTCAGGATAATTTAGTAAAAGCGGCAAAGATATGAAAATGCACATAGGTACAAAAACAGTAATTAAATTGGGGCCAAGTTTAATCATTAAGCGACTATGCTAGAACCACGGAACTCGGGAATGCCTAACACCTTCTCCCGGGTTAACAGAATTTCTTACCCAGATTTCTGTATTCGCGGACTGTAAAACAGAGTCAATTTTTCCTCGATTCGGGATTTAAACCGGTGACTTGGGATACCATAAACTATCCCAAGTGGCGACTCTGAATTTTAAATAAAATAATCCCGTTTCGATTGTCACTTAAAGTGAAAAAACTCTCTTATTGCCTTTACCGGGGTAGTAAAAAGGAGGTGTGACAGGTATACCTCATCATGGCAAAGGCAGTCTTGTCATAGGTGCTGGAGATAGTTTTAGGAGCATAGAGAGACATATCCACTTTCATAACTTTCAAGATGTGAGAGATTAATAAACCATAAGGCAGACTTTTTGCAGAAGATGAAACATCCCTGATACTTTCATGCATGTAGTGACGTACCCAGGCAAACCAGTTGATAGCTTTACCATTTACCAAACAATACAGAACAAATACATCTCTGAGAGACAGAGTACTCAGTGAACCAGTACGGGGTAGCAAGGTGGTTGCAATAATATGGACTAAAACACGATGTTCAAATTTCAAGTTTTTTAGTCCCATATCAGGGGGGGTTTTCAGATAATACACTCTTGGCTTCTTCAAACGACACTTCAAAATTATCTGGCCAGGAATGTTGCACAAGAAAATTGTACCTAACAAACTTTGTAGCCAAGATTTTCTCAAACTGATATAATACGAGTTCCTAAGACCATGGATTCTAGATCATCTTTGTCATTCAACAAACAAATTTGTATAAAACATATGCACAGGCTCTTCATAGACAGTATCACCAACAGTAGCAAATAGAGAGACAAGTTTCTGAGTTTCGAAAACAGACATAACATCACAATGAGAATTTTGCATAGACTTTAAATTTACAGTGCGGCCAAAAGCAATCGACTTTCCTTTGAAGGCAACAAACCTAGACTTCTCCTCAGGGCCATAGAAGTTCATCTTGTCTTCAGTACCAAACTCTACACTTTCAGTTTTTCCCTTTTTCTGAGATGATTGTTTGGGGTGGAATCCATTCGTCGTTTTCCTGCCCTCTTTTGGGAGATGAGGATGCCTTCTTGAGATTCACTCGAATCGTCTTTGGTCAGTAGATGATCTATGCTTTCGGAGGATTCTATATCTACAGGGTCATCTTTGGTTTTCATGAAGCGATGGCTTCTTTTGGGTATGGAAGAGGAAGGAGAGGGTTTGATATTAGCCATGAGTAGAAGAAAACAGAGAGATAGAAATTTGGTTTCTTTGAGAGAATGGGAGATATGATCCAGGGAAAAGGGGTTAAAAAGGATTAGAGAGGTCGACTCGATTCTCGGAGAGACGTGTGAAAGGCAACTGAAAAGTTGTCTTCTGCAAAACTCGTCGTCAGTTCACAATAAATGCATGTATAAACTAATCAAGTAAAATTACGAGATATATGGTAATAAACTAAAATAATTATGGAAAATATTAAACACGGTTATGCGAGAATTGTACAGATACCAATTTTGTTACGAAGGAAAAAAATCTTTCTTCAAGTAAAAGTTTTGTAAAAATATCTGCTAATTGATTTTCAGAATTTACAAATTCTAACACAATATCTCCTTTAGCAGCATGATCACGTATAAAATGATGCTTAATCTCAATATGCTTAGCCCTAGGATGATGCACATAATTTTTTGATAAACAAATAGCACTAGAATTATCACACATAATAAGAACAAATTTAAGACATAAATCATAATCTAACAGTTGATGCATGATCCATAGTACTTGTGTGCAGCAGTTGCCTACTGCCAAATATTCTGCTTCTGTGGTAGATAGAGCTACACAACTTTGTTTCTTGTTGTGCCAGGATATAAGAGATTTTCCAAGTAAATTGGCACGTTCCACTTGTGCTTTTTCTATCAATTGTATCTCCTGCAAAATCTGCATCTGAAAAGCCTTTGAGATCAAAACTTTCTAAACTTTCACATCATATACCATAGTCAATTGTCCCTATCAAATATCTGATAATACGTTTAGCAGCAGTCAAGTGAGATTCTTTTGGAGTTGACTGGTATCTAGCACATTTGCAAACGCTAAACATAATATCTGGTCGACTAGCTGTAAGATAGAGTAGGGATCCAATTATACCTTGATACATTGTTTCATCAACATTCTTACCGTCTTTGACTTCATCCAAAGTAGTTGATGGACTCATAAGAGTTCCTATGGCCTTTGCATTAGACATACCAAACTTTTTGATGAGTTCTTTTGTGTATTTCGTTTGACTAACGAAGATCCCTTTTTGTACTTGCTTGATTTGAAACTCAAGGAAGAAAGTTAGTTCTTCCATCATACTCATTTCAAATTCTCCTTTCATGATGTTTGAAAAACCCTTGCACAAAACAGGGTTAGTACTACCAAAAATAATATCATCTACGTAGATTTGTACAATTAAATTACCTAGAGATGATCGTTTGATAAAAATAGTGGTATCAATATTACCTTTGTCGAACCCATGTTCGACCAAAAATGAACTCATCCTTTCATACCAAGCTCTAAGAGCTTGTTGAACCCATGTTCGACCAAAAATGAACTCATCCTTTCATACCAAGCTCTAGGGACTTGCTTTAGGCCGTACAGTGCTTTTGACAATTTATAGGCATGATTTGGAAGGGATTCATTTACAAATCCTGGAGGTTGCTTAACAAATACTTCCTCAGAGATGAATCCATTTAAGAAAGCACTTTTCACATCCATATGAAATAGTCTAAAACATTTGTGATAGGATAATAAAATGCAAATTGATTCTAAGCACTTTTCACATCCATATGAAATAGTCTAAAACATTTGTGATAGGATAATAAAATGCAAATTGATTCTAAGCACTTTTCACATCCATATGAAATAGTCTAAAACATTTGTGATAGGATAATAAAATGCAAATTGATTCTAAGCACTTTTCACATCCATATGAAATAGTCTAAAACATTTGTGATAGGATAATAAAATGCAAATTGATTCTAACCTGGAAACAGGGGCGAAGGTCTCCTCATAATCAATTCCCTCTTGTTATGAGTAACCTTGTGCTACTAGTCTAGCTTTATTTCGCACGACTTGCCCAAATTCATTCAACTTATTTCTGAATTAACATTTTATTCCAATAATGGATGCATTTGGTGGCTTAGGTATGAGTTCCCATACCTTATTTTTCTCAAAGTGATCAAGCTCTTCCTTCGTTGCAGTTCTCCAGCTTTTTTCCCCAAGTGCCTCATCTACCTTTTTTGGTTCGAACTGGGACATGAGAGCAATATTCGAAGTTTTCTTTAGTGATCTTCTAGTTTTTACTCCTTCCTGAGGATCTCCAATGATATACTTATGTAGATATCCAAGCTAACTTTTCCATTCATTTGGGACAACTAATGTCGGCTCTTTTTCAACAGAATTTGTTGGATCAGTTGTCAAAGACTCCTGATTTTCTGTAGGATTGGTAGTCAACTGATCTTGCTTGTCAGCCATTTCATCAAGAGTGTTTTGACCTGTATTGATAGGCTTTGTAACTATGGAAATTTTCTCATCTTCAAGAAGTTGATCATTCCTTAAGCGAGGATTAGTATCAACAAAAACAACATGTATAGATTCTTCAATGGCTAAAGTACGCTTGTTAAAAACTCTATATGCTCTGCTAGAGGGAGAGTATCCAAGAAAAATGCCTTCATCTCTTTTGGGATCAAACATACCAAGATTATTTTTTCCATTATTTTGTATAAAGCATTTGCAGCCAAAAGGATGGAAATAATTGATATTGGGTCTTTTTCCTCTCCATAGTTCATATGGAGTCTTCTTGAGTATAGGTCGAATTAGGCATCTGTTGATGATATGATATGTTGTGCTTACAGCTTCTGCCCAGAAGTGTTGTGGAAAAGAATTTTTCACAATCATGGTTCTTGCCATATCTTACAAGGTTCTGTTTTTACGTTCCACCGCTCCATTTTGTTTTGGCGATCTCTGAGATAAAAAATTTCTCAAATGCTTTGCTTTCGAATTCTCCTCCATGATCACTTCTTATGAGATCCATTGATCATTTCAAAATTTCTCAAATGCTTTGCTTTAGAATTCTCCTCCATGATCACTTCTTATGGAGGATATGTAGTGACCTTTTTCCCCCTGCACTTTCTTGCAAAAGGATTCAAAGTTCCTTAATGCCTCATCCTTGTGACTGAGAAAAATAAACCATGTGAATCGAGAAAAATCATCTAATATAACGAAAGCATACTTTCTACCTCCTATGCTAGCAGTTCTAGTCGGCCCAAAAAGATTCATATGCAGGAGTTGAAGAGGCTTTGTAGTAGAAATAATATTTTTGACTTTAAAAGAGGACTTGGTTTATTTTTCTAGTTGACATGCATCACAAATATGATATTTTGAAAATTCTAGTTTTGGAAGACCAATGACAAGATCATTTTTGGAAAGTTTATGAATAGTATGCATGCTGGCATGACCAAGTTTTCTATGCCATACCCAAGGGTCATCAATTATAGAAGTTAGACATATTTGATTACCAAAACTATCTAAGTTACTGATAGTATACACATTTTTGTCCCTATTTTCATAGAGAATAACTTTGCCTGATTCATCTTCAATAAACCAACCATGTTTTTTGAAACAAACATCGTAGTCATTGTCACATAGTTGATTGATACTGAGAAGGTTGTAACCAAGTTCATCGACCACGTAAACTTCGTCTACATTAAAGGTGTCAATGGATATTTAAAAACTGACTAAACCAACCGAACTGTCCCGTACCGAACCGATTTCTAGGTTTCTTTTAATAAAACCATAGGTTTTTATATAAATCTATAATCATACTGATAATTAGGGTAGGTTTTTATTTTATAAAAATAAATCGAAAAAATAACGAACCGTACCAAATAAATTTACATGTGAAAAATATATTTATATATTAAGTTTAAGAATAATAATGTATTAGAATTTCCCTTGGGCCTTGGAATTGTGAAAACGGTTACAAGCAAACAAGTAGTTAAACTCAAAACCTTAAATCCCAAACCTATAATGCTACTCCTATTGAAACTAAATTATTTTTAACATATTCACTAGCAAGACACAAGATATTCTAGCGATTAGTAGCAAACTATAATGTATTGAATATGTTTCCTTTCATATGATTTAAATTTATTTTTGAATATTTAATCTTCTATAGACTTTATTCTTGAGTTCCAGCTTGGTTAATATATTTTCACTCGGTTAATATCTTTGTTTAGTTAACGCTGCTATAAAATAGTTGATGAATCTATACTTTGGCCATCTTTAATATTTTCCTAATTCGTCACTCTTTAAAGAGTAAAAATATCTAGAGAGTTTGCTAAATCCTATAAAAGTATATATGTTATTGCATTCTACTTCTACTAGTGACTTTTACATGATATTTTAAAAAGAAATACTGAACCGTACTGATACCGAAGAGAAACCAACATGATTGGGACGATTTCGAAAAGTCTAATTTTGGTTGTGCATAATAAAATAACCAAAAAATTGATATGGTACAAATTGTAGAAAATAATTGTCCTAACTTAACTATTGACACGCCTAGTCTACATCACATGTTGAGCTGAGAGGAACCCTTCCAACTCAAATTACATTTCCTTTTGATTTATCTCCAAAGGTAATTGTTCCTTCATCTAGTTTGGTGACCGTTTTGAATAATTGTTTGTCACCAGTCATATGTCTGGAACACGCGCTTCCAAGATACCATTTTCCTTTTCGATTCTTCTTGTGGTGTTCCTGCAAAAAAAGATTACTTGTTTTTAGGTGCCCAATCCTGCTTGGGTCCTGAATGATCATCTCTGAGTATTTGGTAGACTAGAAGATTTAGGTCGCCAGACCCATCTCATGTTGTTCTTGAACCTACAATGGTTAAGTGTGGCCAAGTTTTCCGCAATAAAAACAAGAAGGATTATTGGGATTTTCATAGCCTTTTCTGTTCTGATTATATTTCTGCATTGGTTAGTGTTGTGAAAATTTTTGCCACAATAAGTACATGCAGTAGGATTTCAAGTTCTAATCGAAGATGTATGAGGAGAAATCTGATTTGATTTAACAGAACTATGACTGGTGGATTTCTGCAATCCATTCAGTTGAAGTTGAAGTTGAAGTTCATTAACTTCATCTTGAAGCATATCTCGCTCAATTTCACAGACTTCCAACTTCAAAGCCAAGTGTTTCTTTTCTCTTTTGATTTTTCTAAGTTCATTTAGAACTCTCTCAATATCTGCAAGAGTAATATCAACAAATTCTTAGAGTTCATAACAATTAGGACATGTAGGAAGACGTACCTCACTAGTTCCTTCGTCTGCCTTAAGACCAAGTTCACCTAAGTCCTCTTTCTCACATGTTTCCTCGCCTGCCATGAGTCCAAGTTCACCTGATTCCTCATTGATATCTTCTTTTATGGCCATGAAACACATATTTGAAATTTCTTCATGATCAGGTTCTTCTTCATCACTCCAAGCTCAAAATAACTTCTTCTTTTGAAAATTCTTGCTAGTTTCTTCTTCACTTTAGGGCATTCGGCTTGAATGTGTCCATGTTTTTCACATTCATAGCAACTTTCATTATTTTTATTGTTATCATTGTTCATCCTACCTTTTTTGAAGTTTGATTACCTCTCCTACTATTTATGTTTTTCCTCATCATACTTGTTACAACTTTTGAGAGCATAGCTATGTTTTCATCTTGTTCTCCTCCTTCTTCTTCTTCCTCATTTTCTGGTTCGCCCATAGTTTCTTTGAATGCAATTGTTTTTTTTTCTTGTTGAATCTGCATGTCTAAGTGTGTTATCTCAGATGCGATTAGATCACCTCTATGTTCATCATAGGATATTTTATCAAGATCCTAACATTCCAAGGCAATGACTTTGGGTTGCCAAATTGTGGGAAGACTTCTCAAAATTTTTCTGACTTGTTCTCCGCTTTTGATAGGTCTTCCAAATGATTTTAAGTCTCTAAGGATTTTGTTGAACCTGGAGAACATTTCCTCCACTGATTCTCCATCCTTCATTTGAAATAATTCATAGTATCGAACTAGGAGATTAATCCTTGTTTCGTTCACTTTGTTGGTTCCTTCATGTGTGACCTCTAATTTATCCCATATTTTTTTTTGCAATTTCACAACTTGATATCTTCTCATGTTCTTCTCCATTGATAGCATTGTACAACATATTTTTTACCGCACTGTTATAACAACTTATTGTTCTTCAGTGTAGTCATCTAAATCAAGAGAATCAGATGATACTATGACTTGACCATTTTCATCTTTCTTTGGCGGAATTGGAAGATTTCCCTTTTTTATTACGCGCCAGACTTTAATGTCAAATGACATGGTATAGTCCTCCATGCGCACTTTCCATTGAGAAAAGTGTTGACCGTTGAAGTATGGGGGTCGTACCTGAGAGGTTCCCTCTTGAAATAATGCTCCAACAACTATATTTGATACCATGACCTTTTCCTCACTTGATGTTAAG
Organism: Nicotiana knightiana; assembly: GCA_005239525.1. Lineage (NCBI taxonomy): Eukaryota > Viridiplantae > Streptophyta > Magnoliopsida > Solanales > Solanaceae > Nicotiana > Nicotiana knightiana. Next base: position 26,495 of record MDKJ01191296.1, on the reverse strand, counting down.
CAAAGTTTGTGAGCCTTGCTCTGATACCAAATGAAAGTACAAGAGGGGGGTGAATTATGATCGATTTAAAGAAAACTTAGTTGACTAAGTGAAAGTTTAGTCGACTAGATTTTGTACTGCGAATGATTTCAGTGGAAGTGAAATGAAAAAGAGCAAAAAGGTAAAGGAGACACAATAATTTTTATACTGATTCAGTACCGGTGGTGTACCTACGTCCAGTTCATTTGGGTCTCAAGGGTTCTCTTAGATCTTGGATAAATGTTTACAATAATGATGGTTTTAGTACCTTCACCACTAACAATATACATCAATAGTGATTTTTACGATATTGACACAACTCTCGTTTGTGTTCTAACTCTTCTAATCTTTTGTGACACTTGTAGACTCAAGAATACAACGTTTGTACTAAGAACTAGAAAAGCTTAGAAACAGATGATGTAGTTGCGTGCCTTTCAATGTTCTTCTACTTCTTCCTTTATAGCTTTATGATCTTCTGCTTCCTTGTCTTCTGGGATTGTATTGCAGCAATTGTAGGAGTCCTTTCCTTGTGAGGCATGTACATTTAAGAGAAAGACTCAAGAGTAGCCTTATGAATCCAGCTTGAAATAGTAGCTAGATTCATCTTTATTCCTGGCGAATTGCTTCCTTATTCTTCCTTGATTTGAGATAATCTTGGCGGAGTACTTCCTTCATTCCTTCTTGACTTGAATTTCTGCATAATCTTCCGGATTTGATTGATGGTCGTGATTTGCTCTCTTTCCATTTTTGCGCACTTAAGGGTTTTGGACAATGCTGATTGATTGTCTTTCCTTCTTTGTTCTTAGGCTAATTTATTTGTTTTCCATGTAAAGCAAAGTTCAAAATACATAGCCGTTGAGTGGATCTTCTTTCTTTTTAGCAACATTATTGCTCGCCAGAATCTGCATATAAGAATATATCATTAGTCAAAGCTTCTTTAGGATTATTGAACATTATTAAAATTCTAAATTTAACAACAAGGAAAATTTTCTCATGGAAAAATCCACCTTGTATTCCTGGCTTGCCAGCTTGATCACTTGTCTTATTTACCGTTTTTAAGTAGATAAAAAAGTTAAAGCTATTGACATCTTATGTAGGCTATTGACCTTTGTGAAAGCTCCTCATCAATATGTTTGATTCCTTTTCAAGCCTTTCTAGTCGTCAATGATAGGTCGCTCTTATCCTTTAGTTCGATATAGGGCTGTGTATCAAATAAAATATTACGTTTAACGGTTCTGTTTATTGGTTATCGACTTTTAGATTAATCTGTTAGTCAATCAATAATATATGAGACGGTTCGGTACCGAATTAGTAATTGTCGGAAGATTTATCGACTAAATCAAAGAGATAATAAAAATGAGATCAGTGCACTATAAATTTAATCAAAGAAGTGAAAATGTAAGTATTTCCTTTGCAAATACAAGGCACTGACAACAATGAAATACTTCCGGCCATCGCTTGGTGTGACGGCTGCAAGAAATATGAAGAAAAGTACTAACAGATCATTGTTCTTTTCTTACTTTTGACATTTTTGGATACTCCAATTGTTAGTGAATTGAATCAAAATGATACTAATTGGTAATTGGAAAAATCCTAGTAGAATCCTTTACTTGTTCCACTTTGTCATTTCGGTCTCTATATTCCATGAGTTTCATCTGGACACTTCCACTTGATCAAATCCATATTTTAAACCCTTCTGGCACTGTGTATTCCTCACTCGCTCTGAAATACATGACACGTCATATCCACACAAGATAATGAATACCACGTCAGGAAAAAAAATAAAGGAAAAAAGATCCCCTTCCTGTTTTTGCTATATGCTTTCCTTCTAAGCATATACACCCTGTACCTTTCAAAGCCATACTTCATCTTCACACTTAAAATTTTGGGGGGATTGTTCAATGGTTAACAACAATAAAAATTTATGTCTTCTTCTCCCTTTTCAGCAACCAAAATTCTAAATCTTTTTCAACTTTTCAATACATAAAAAAAAAAATACAATCTTTATAGATAATTTTGAACATAAATTTGGAAAAAATAATTGAATCGAAGTAAAAATCTTGGAGAAGAAGACTTAAAATTTTGTGCCGATAGTTTGTGAGAGATGAAATCTGAAGTGGAGGTTTCTCTCCTCTATCCCTTTGATTGGTGACCACTAGTGATTCCTAACGAGTGCTTCTTGATTTAGGGAAATTTTGGGGGTACGAAAATGGGTGCTTTCTACTTGGGGTTTGTTTCAGTCGACGAGAACGAGATGAAATATGAGAGAAGTAAGAACAGTGGAGAGGAGTTGGAGGCGATGTGTCATCGGTGACCCTTGCTGATCAACTCCCTGGTGGTGTAGCAGCAGCCTCAGACAGTGGAAGTTATCTTTTATCGTTTCTGAATCAATGGATAGAGGAGAGCAAGTAAAAGGTTGTTGGTGTGGTGTTAGATTTGGCAAGGTGAGCTTTTCCGGTGAGATTTTCGGCAAGGGATTTTGGGGTGGAGACATCAACGAGAAAGAAGGGAAGGATGTGGAAATATTTCTATTTTTTTCCTTTTCTTTTTCTTTTTTTTTCATTCTTATTTTGCTCTCCTTTTCAATCTAAATCTATAAATTCACGCTCATTATACGCATGCATTGCACACATTTTGTCCAGCTCAGCCGTCAAGTTGCCACATATGCTCAATCAACAGTCAGAGGAGTTTAAAATATGGATTATGATCAACTAGAAGTGTCTAGATGAAACTCCATGAAATATAGGGACCGCGATGACAAAGTGGAACAAGTAAAGGGGTCTACTAGGCTATTCTGCCAAGAAATCATTCAAGGAAAGGAAGAGAGACTTACCCAATAGTAAGACGATTTTGAGGATCACCAGTGGAAGTGAAGTACAAATATCGAGGAGTGGACTGTGGAGATCTTCCATCTGTGCTTCTGTGAACCGAGTGCTGAAGTGAATAAGGCTTTAGGTTGGTTGGAGGTCGGATAAATTTATATTGCCAACCAAATAAGGTGTAAATTTAATTTCAGATATCTCATTTTATCCTACCTAATTCCATCAAATGTGGGATTATTTTATCTCATCTCTCATGTGGTTTAAATTAGTACAGGGATTAAATCCCGGGATGATAATCGCGGAATAATTTAGTCTGCATACCAAACGACCCCTGATAAGGTGGGATAAGATGAGATATCCTTGATTAAGTCTGAATTAAATTTATACCCTGTTTGGTTGGCGATATAAATTTATCTCATACCTCCAACCAAACAAGGTATAAATTTTATCCTACATCTTATCTCACCTTATACCTCATAACAAATCAGGTCGGCTCTAACGTTGTTTCAAGTAAGGCGTTTGCCTTGGGCCCAAAAATTTTGGGAGCCTCATTTTTTAGAATTAATAGGTCTATAGATACTTAAAAATATACCCTTCTATTTCAATTTATGTGAACCTATTTTCTTTTTAGTCTGTGCCAAAAAGAATGAACCCTTTCCTTATTTGAAAACAATTTACTTTTATGCAATGATTTATAGTCACACAAAATATATGAGCCTCATTTTACACCACGAGTTTAAAAGTCTTCTTTCTTTTCTTAAATTCCGTGCCCAGTCAAATGGGTTCACATAAATTGAACCGGAGGGAGTAGTATTTAGTACTTTTCAAAAAAAAGTAGAGTTTTCCTATAACAATTGCCTCAAAGAAAAGTAGTTTTTCAAGATTAAAATTGATAAAATCTTACCTGAGATTAACAATGTCTCAAGATAGATTAAATGGGTTGGTTGTATTATCAATTGAAAAGAAATTATTAGAGGAAATATATTAGAAAAAAAATTATTAACAACTTTGCATGTCGAGCTCACCCCAGTAGAAATATAAATATAGTCATTTCTAACGATTTATCCGATAAGAAATTGAGTAATTCGTCCTCGCACCGTTAAACCGTTAACTATGAGATTTCATTTCACTAACCATTAATCCGATAACCGGATACCGATAAGTCGATAAGCCAATTCTGTGATTGATATATCGGTCACGGTTAGATTTTGAACAACTCTATTTCGAAACACTACTCTAAGGGAATCGGTTAATCAATTCTAAGCTGAGCTCTAGTGAAAAACCAACCTTATGGTTGAAAACGCAAGAACTCGACTTTCTTTCATTTCAACTTTAAGATGATTTTAGCCGGTATTACTCTTATTTCTTCTGTAAGTGAATAATTAATGACGATATGCCTTCTTAGGATCGCTCAACTTGTGAAAAAGTTACACTATGATTATAATGTGAAAATTATAATTTAGAGATGAAATAATAATGAGATGATTTAGACTTGTGTTTTAAAAGGTGTTTTTGGATAAAGCCATAGGGCGAGGCGCACCAAAAATGTCCCGAGGCGATGATGTGGAGCGGAGCGAAAGCCTCAAGAGGCATACGCTCGGGCGTTGGAGGCGTGTTTTTCTAGAGAGGCATAAGCACCGTAGACTTTTTCAAATTAAAACAAAATTTGTTGAATAAGTTCTTCATATAATACCCAAATTCTCAAAAGTCAACTTGTATTTACTCAAAAGTTTTAAAAAGGAACTGAAATGTATTAAATTTAAAAGTCAATACCTTGTTTTATTGATTGAAGCTCTAACTTATAGTCTTTCTCAATTCTTTATCTTGTCCGCTAGACTGGTAATATCACGTTCAAAAACCCTGGGCCGATGAAATAGCATACCACGCCTTTTTTTCTTTTCTTTCTGGATAAGTAACAGTATTTGAACACACCTTAATTAAAGGCAAGAATATCTTGCCTGTACGTGAATCAGACGAAGAATATCTTACTCAAAAGCATTATGAATCCCATTCAAGAGCTTCAGAAAGAAAATAATGATTCTACCCTAACATAATTACAGCAACCACCACAAACTTTCTCTGCCTCGATTGCACCTATAAACCAATTCAGAGCACTCACCTCAAAGCCAGTTACTGGCTCCGTCTAAGACCATGCGACCCTTAACCCTCCTTGGAGGAACAAAATTGGGAGCTAGGTTATAGAGTAGAAGTGCGTCTACAGTTTGATAAATGCAGCAAATATGCTACTGCGTAAAACACCATCCACATTATGCTACAGGCAAGCTGCAGTGCAGAGTACCAAACCAACAATTAGAGAGCTCAAGAAAGTACGAACATCATGGGAATACTGTGAATGACAGCCAGATGCCGTTGAGTCTGATGATGGAGCATGCGAAGAGCTATTTGTGAAGGTACCATTTCTCCCTCCACTATATGAAAATGAAAAAAAGACAAAGCGTAAGTAATCAAGAGTGTAGAAGTAGAACAAGATAAGAACAAGGCAATGTTAACTGCAGATATTAAGCTAATAGAAGAGACAAAGACGATATAGAATGACTGACTAATAGCTGATAAACAAACCTAAAGCCATACCTTCCTGGATATATACAAGACCCATTACCTGCAATAGGAAAACAAATAGTGATCAAGTAAATCACAACATTGTCCCCCCAAAACAATAGACAGAAGACAAATTCATGCAAATTTATTCGTGAAAAAGAGAGCGAGAGTATTTCATATCAAAAATTCTAGAAAACAGATGCGAAGCAGTATCTCATAATGGCTTAAAATAACCACTTTTCAAGGGAAAAAGTCAAGTACTTATTGCTTATATTTCATTATTTCTAACACCGCCTGACACGAAAAAGATTTTGCTGCAGAGTTCCTTAATCCTCTACTATGCATGTGTGCGTTGCATGTGTAAGAATCTATATCACTGCATCCATAATTCAGAATCACCATGAAGCCGAAAAATTTACATAAATTAGGCGAACAACGAGTTCATAGCTTGTGATTTCATTCCTTGTTTTGGCTAATTTTCCAGATTAACATATAAATTTTCCCAAATGCTTGTAGCAATCTGAAGAGTTAATCTGGAAGAATTTTGCGACAACATTTTAAAGTTTGTGGTCGCATTTCAATTGGAGAAGACTCTGTGGTGTTGGATCTTAGGTTCAAATGATTGAGTTCGCAAATTCATGTAAGATGGGTATTCACAAAGAACATAGTTTTGAATACTTACTAGGATCAGTCGTACTGACTGTAGCAACCCCATTGAAGTCACATGTTCCATCAGCCATACCCATCTTGTGATAATATGCATCAAAAGCATATGATGCATGAGCAATCACAGTATTTGGTTCATAACAAGGATTTTCTTGCAACAACGGAGTACAGTCTACTTTTCCAGGTCCACAAGCCCAATCCAATGCAGCTTGCACCATCTTTTTTTCCGCATTCTCCTTAGCAACACAATAGGTTTGGTTTGTAGTGTCATTTGCTAACACCGTTCCAGATCCTGTCAAGTGCATGGTATAAACTGGCATTCCACTGGAATCGAAGAGTCCCCAGTTCTTCTCCGAAATAGAACCAGGTCTAAGATCCTCATTGTAAAGCTCATAAATATACGTACGAATTGCAATGCCGGGATGTTTGGGGGTCCCAGTGTTGTTAAGAACATGCCTAATCAAGTTACTATTATAAGTGTTAGCATTGTCAAGAGAGGCGTCTGGCTCCGAGGAGTCACCTTTGGAAGGCCAACCCGACTCGGTCACTATAATGGGAATGTTAGTGAAGTTCAAGTAAGACATAGAAAAATATGCTGCATCAACAACGGCATCAAATACATTAGTGTAGTGGAGGAGTGTGTTCGTATCAACAGCTTCCTTGTTAGGGGGAAGGGGACGAAAGAGAGCATAGTCCAACGGGATCACACCATTGGATTTCATATAATCATAATATGGATATACATTGAGCATAAGATAGGATCCAGTGGACTGTAAAAATTTGAGCAATGGAACCATGACAGGGTCCAATGAGCGATTAAAGAAAGCTTGTGAGGGCGGAAATGAGTCAAGAACAATGGAAGAAGAGTGCGGAGTGGAGACTTTTATTTTGGAATCAAGATTAGCAGCAACAAGGGCGGAGTGAATAAATCTCATGGCAGAGACTAAGACTGGAGCAGCATTAGGAAGAGTGGTAAGAACTTCAGAGCCGATGGCTATGGCTGTGATGTTGGTGGCTGGAAAATGAGTGAGAATATTCCGAGAAACCCAATTGGCAGCAGTGGAGTTGGACTGACCAATTCCTAAGAGCTGATCATTTGGTACAGAAACAGTGACGCGGATTCCAGTATTAGCAAGTGCAAGTAGCATAGCTTGGTCGGCATCAAATAACCTGACATGCCGAATCTGCTGTGCTTTGAGGAGGGCCACCACTTTAGTTGGACTGGGCATGTCTGAGACATCAGTGCCAATGTTTACACCAACGAAAGCCTCTGAAAGAAAGAAGAAAGATTGGTGAGAATTTAGTTTGAAAAAGATTGACAGAAACATGCCATTATCTACATTTTTTCCATGCCTCCTATCTTCTATCCTTGTATTTGCAAAGGAATGCACGCTTGTTGAGGCACACACGAAAACTAATCTGGAAAGATGGTCTTATCGGAGAATTTTACAAAGTGAAATGCTTTTATTAACATATACCAGGTTTGGAAAGTCAAGATTACTAAGGAAAAAATTCTCTTTGTTTAGAAAAAACACAGAAAATCACAGGTACTCTCATTTTAAACACATTTTGCCTCTTTCATAGCACCAGCATTCAGCCCCAGCTACAGAAGTTGCCCTGACTCAAACAAGATACACTTAAGCTTTGCAAGGCAGAATGGAGAAAAAAACTATATTACTAGCTAATGTGAATAAAGATGCTAAAATGAAGACAATCGTTTGCAATTGCGGGTGCCCGACACAGGTGCAATTCTAGAGGTCGGATCTTTCGAGATGTAAATTCTAAGATTCGGGATACGGATACAGGCTCGGGAATCCGGCTAAAAATAATTCAAAATATAAAAATATAGAAATATCTTTAAATTATGAGAAATTTTGTGGAATACTTACCTTTTGTATGGATTTCTTCTTTATTCTCAAGTTACAGGCATGATTTCTTAATTTTCGTCCATTCTCGGATTCTCCTACAAGTTAATTTTTTCATAGTTATCTTTCATTTACAAGTAAATATTATTAAAATTTCTAATTAGTATTATAAACATGAGATTTGGTGTGTCAAGCTTTCACTACAAAGGGTACAATAGTATTGAATATTAAGTAATAATCCAAATAAAGTCAAAAAACTAAATAAGGTATGCCATTTTATTCAAATTTACCCTAGTTCTAATTGTATCTCGTCACGAATTTTTCTGTCCTCCGTGTTGACCAGATCCAGTACAGATCCTACACCTACACTCACACTAATGTTCTATCGACACAGGTGCGGCACCTAAAATGCTGTGTTGGGGCAACTTAGAAAAGAAGCTCAAAGAAATATGGTGGAGAAGTATCAAAGCACAAACAGATAAATAGAAAAAACAAAGTCCTCATATTCAAGAACATAAGGTGAGTAGAAATAAAGAGCACAGAGTAAATAATAATATAGTTAAGACAAACTAATGGAAGCAAGAAAATAGATAGTAACAGAATTTACCTTCATTTAGAGAAAGAGCAGAAGCTACTAAAAGGGAAAGAAGAAGAAGAAGAAGTAGCAATAAACCCATTTCCCTCCTCATTTTCCTCCTCTAAGACTCCACTCTTGCAAAACCATAGCAACCCCTCAAATGAAACTTGCCAAAAACAATTTTTTTGTATGTGGGGTTTGGGGGGGGCGTCTGCTGGGGGGGGGGGGGGGGGGGGAGTTTTTGGTGATTGTGATTATATTATATAGACAAAACTTTAGAGAGAGTGAACCGTGTTGTACCGGCTTGTTCGTTTATAAGTAGTTTATTATAAAAATTAATCAATTTATAAAATATTAATAATATTAGCTAATTAGTTATTTGTAGTCAAAAAAGGGTTAAATTTTTGCTTTCTTTTGAGTGGATGTTACTAAAATAGATTGAGTATAGGTTAAAGAGATCGAATATTAATTTAGGGATGATTTGGTACAGTTTTGAAGTGGTTTGAATTGAAAATTCGAATTAAAGACGAACATGAAAAATGGTAGGTGTATCACACTGTGTATCACATAAGTATCATATTTATATGAAATGTATATCCATATATACTTGTGTGTGAGATACAAGTGTGATACATGTGTCGCAAAAAAAAATTGAACTAGATTTTATCTACTAATTTTGATATCAAATCGGTCCAAATCACCTTTAATCTTACTCAAATTTTGTACATTGACTCGTCTTTATGTTTTCAATGAATCTCAACCATACCCATGGTTGAGAAAAGTCATTTTTTGCTTAGATTTTTGGAATCTTGTGTATATATTTTTTTGTATTTCATCACATTATTTGTTACCTCATCCATGAAATTTCTTTTACGTCGTACATCTAATGTTGTTAATCACGCTTAAAAATATGAAAGGTGATATTTGTGTGTGATTCTTGGAGAAAAAGAACCTTATTTCTTTAGTTTTTTTAATTTTTTTATGTGTTTGGCTAGTTTTGGTACGTCTATGATTAATGTCAGAGGCTGGTAAGTTGAAAATTTTTTGAGACATTTTTGTAAGATTCCCAAAGCTTTATTAAGTCATAATATTTCGGTGGCTGTAAATTTTTTTAAAATAGGTAAAATAAAAAGTATAATATAGTCAAACCTTTTATTTTTTTGGTTGATTTAGCAAAATGGTATTATAGAAAATATATATTATAATATAATATAAATATTAATTTCATAAAAAATTAATTTTCATAATAAATAATTACTATATATTGTTATACAGAGGTGCGACCGTATAACTTGAAATGGAGGAGTATTATTTCCTATGCGTCTTGTAAATATCAAAGTGGTTATCACAGATCGACCGGCTGAGATTAAAACATGGGATGCTCTTTCCAATTGAAGGTCCTTTTGGGGACAACAAAGAACACCTTTTATTTCATGTATTTACACCAATTAACAAATTCTTAAGAATTAGGGGTATTATTAAAAATACATTAGTGTTTTTGGGAGACAGACTAAGTTCCTGTTTGATTATAAAATTTGACAATTTTTCTTCAAATTTTATTTTCAAATATTTGTGTGTATAGATTTTAACGATGTTTTGATAAATTTTAAAAATAAAATAATCAAATTCCAAAACATCTCTAGAGTAATTTTGAAGGTTTTTATTCATAAAATTTCAAATTCTTTTCAAGTAAAATATATATTTATAAATAATTTTATCTTTTAAAAACTTATTTTTTTTTTATTTCTATTAAATTTATGTCAAGGGTGAGGGTGAACAGGGGGTTGGTGTTTTGAAGTGTGTGTGTGAAAAAGATGTGACAATGTCCAAAGATTGTGCAATGCCCAATGGGAGCTAAGTTGTGATATGCTGATGAGTTAGCTGTATAGCATTAAATAGTCAATTTTTACAGTGTAAGGACAGGAATCTGACATAGGACTGCGCCATTTACTTTTTCTCTTTCCCATTCATCCTTAGATTGACATTACCTACTTTTTCTTCCCCTTTTATAGTTTTTTTTGGTTTTCACTCTGTGTCAGATACTTATATTAAGATCCGGTTAAATTTGGATTTATATCGGAAAATTTCATATTGAGGATAAAATGATTCCTAACAAAAATAACTTCATACTCAGGGACTCGAACATGAAACTTCTAGTTAAAGATGAAGGAGTATTTATCACTCCACTGCAACCCTTATTGGTCCCCCTTTTATAGTTATGTTCGGCCAAACTTCTATCGTCTGTTTATTTTGATGTGAAGAATAGTTTATGTTATCCTAATTAATTTGAAAAATATGTATGAACGTCAATTAATATTTGACCAAGCTTTTAAAAAGTATTTTTAAGTATAGTTTTATAAAAATTCTTCTACGAAAAAATTATTTTTTCTGATTCTACCAAATTGCTTATGCTTCTACTCAAAGAAAATATTCTTCTAAAAGCTGGTCAAATACCTTAAAAAAATTTGAAAATATTTATATTTGAAAAAGTATTTTTAACTTTGAAAAAATTTGGCCAAACAAGCTACTAATTTCATGTGCGCCGCTTCCAAAATTCCAAGATGAGAATGGCGTCTTTTATAGTTTATGCAAACTTGATTTTGGTCCCTACGTTTCTAACGTATGGCATGTTTGGCCCAGTGCTTTTAAAAGCGTGAAGCGCAAAGAAGCGACAAGGGCTCGCCTCGCTTCAAAAGCGAAGCGCACGCTTTATTAAAGTGAAGCGTAATGCTTAAACATAATGTAAATCTTGCAAAGACACTATAAAATTGTAAATAATCAAAGACTTCAATTTAAATACTTAACAGTAGGTACTAGGTGTTGACATATAAATTTTATAAAAATTAAATCCATAAAATAATTTGGACTATATATTAAATTCAAGATATATTGGTCCAAATAAATATTATGGGTTAATATATAAATTAATTAACTATATAGGTCCAATATATATGGATTAAATAAACGAGTCTTAATCCATTGGGCTAGCCCATTTAATTGGGCTAAAGTAATGAGCCCACTTCATTAAGCTCAAGATGTCATCTTCCTAGAAGCCTAATTTGGTACCACGTGTCAAATGACGTGGCATGCCAAGTCAAACAAAAAAGCCAATGAGATCATGTCACGTGTCAGAATGATAAGACATGCCAAGTCAAAGTAAAAGGCAACGAAACCACGCCATATGTGGAAGTGACATGTTCTGGCCAATCAAATGCGGTCATGTCACACTTCAATTTGATTGGTCGGAAAGAGTTTGTTCTTATCATAACTCTTCCCTCTCACGACTATAAATAGGAGTCGTCGTAACTCAGAAAAGACACCAGAAGTTATAACAAGAAGCAAGAGGGAGCTCGTGAATCAAACGCTGCGGATTTCTCTAAAAGTTACAAGCATTCAAGTGTTCTAAGGATTTAAAAAATCAAGACGAAAATTCAAGAACAAGCTGCAAGCCCTTGGATTACCTACTTTCTCTTCCCCTTTTATAGTTTTTTTTTGTTTCCGCTCGGTGTCCGGTACTTATATTAAGGCCCGATTAAATCCGGATTCATGTCGATTAAAGCGCTCCCTAACAAAAACGACTTCATACCCAGAGACTCGAACCCGAGACCTCTGGTTAAAGATGAAGGAGTACCTACCACTCCACTACAACCCATGTTGGTCCTTTTTTTATAGTTATGTTCGGCCAAACTTCTACCGTCAGTTTATTTTGATGTGAAAAATAGTTTATGTTAGCCTAATTAATTTGAAAAATATTTATGAGCGTCAAATAATGTTTGATCAAGCTTTTAAAAAGTATTTTTAAGTATAGTTTTATCAAAATGCTTCTTAAAAAATGCTTTTGTGGAAAATTATTTTTTTCTTATTCTACCAAATTGCTTCTGCTTCTACTCAAAAAAAAAATCTTCTAAAAGCTTGGTCAAACACCTTAACTTTAAAAATAATATTTATTTTTGAAAAAACTTGGCCAAACAAGCTACTCATTTCACGTGCCACACTTACAAAATTCCAAGATGAGAATGGCGTCTTTCCTAGTTTATGCAAACTTGATTTTGGTCCCTACGTTTCAACATATAACCTGTTTGGCCAAGCTTTTTTTGGATCAAAAATATTTTTTTTGGCCAATAATGCATTTGACAAAAAATTGAGGTGTTTGACCAAGCTTTTAAAAGAAAAAAGTGTTCTTGAAGAGACGAAGAAATAATTTTTGAGAAGCAGAAAAAATAGATTTTTTCCCCAAAAGCACTTTTCGGAGAAGCACTTTTGAGAAAAATACAGTTAGAAGTAGTTTTCAAAAGTTTGGTCAAACACTAATTACGGCTCAAAAGTGCTTTTTAAATTAGTTAGTCAAACACAAATTGCTTCTCACCAAAATCACTTTTTTGAAAAGTACTTTTGAGTTTAAAACACTTCTCAAAATAAGCTGATTTTATTAAAAATCTCAACATCCTTGGCTAAAGAGACGAGAAGATATAATGGAGAGAAGATTGAAAAAGAGTTTAATTAAGACTAGCTAAAGTGGTGTGTTATTGACACACTTTTGAAAAATCTGAGTGTGTAATACTATCCTCGTGATGAACAAGTGCGTAAGAGGGATTTGGATACAAGGCCGATGAATAAATTATGTATTTTGCCTTTAATGTACAATATCAAACAAATATAATATGCCGTTCAACTTTTTTATCCTTCGTAAGTACATTATACGTTGGATAAAATTGTACATAGATATTAAGTGTTTGTTTTCTTATAGAAAAAACTAAACCGTAAGATTTAAAAAGGAAATGGAAGAAGAGAATAAGTAGGTTGTAAACTCATTAAGGTCTGTCCGTATGGCAACAACGTCAATTTAGGAGTCTCTTTTTTCTTAAGTGCATAGGTTAAAAAGGAAAAAGAATTTATATACTTTTATTAGTATGATTTTCTTTTTATTTATCCTTTACATGAAGGAAAGAACACTTGAACCCAAAAAAGAGGAGAAGGAAAGAAAGGTCAAAGTAGTCATTTAGTTCACATATATATATGATTAGGAATGAAAGTATACAAATTAGAAAAAAAAATAATGAAAAAGTTACAAACTTTAGAAAGATATGTTCAATGTTCAAGATTTATTTTCAACGAAGATCTTAGCGAAATATTGTTCATCGGATAAAATAATTATTTAATTTTTTTTAACACTTAAGAAATATGACATTAATAATTAACTATGCGTATTCAGTCTTTTCTTATCACTTGAACAATGTAAAAACTCATAATATTTAGGAATTTAATTCACCTAAGAATTTTTTATATCATTAAAAATTCTTTATGTATCCAAATCCATCTAGAATTTGAGTTGATTTCTGAATTAAATTATATGCAATCATATCGATTTTATAATTCGTCTGGATATTGTTTAGCTATAATGTTTGTTGGTAATTTACAGGTCAACACTTTGGATTATTTTATTAAATGATTAAAAGTTGATTTTGCTATGATTATAAAAGAAATCTACTTGTAGACCAAGTTAAAGGAGTGTGACGGCTTGAGAGTCAAAGTGGTTAACATGTCATTACACCTTCGTTCCTCTTAGGGGCGAAATAAAGAATTTTCTCAAGAACATTTAAATTTAAAAGAAGTTGAGAAAAATTTTGATAAAGAATATTCATTATATTTTATAAATCTTTAAAACGTAATATTATACATATATACATAGTATAATTTTTCGATCAGAAATGTACGCATGAATTTTTGTAAACGGTGTCGAAATTTATAGAAGAAAATGAATACTAGCATTAATTATCATACTTCTAAACAAGAAATAGTTTTAGTCTATTGATTTTGTTGAGTACTCTCAATTATTTGCAAAATGAGATTTGAACCAATGACCTCTTACAGTAAAATCAAGCACATAACCAACGGGTCAAGAGACAATTTATGTTAAGTGGTGTCACATTTTTCTACTTATCTGTTATCTCACAATATTAATACATATAATTAGTAAAAAATTTCAACGAAGGGTTGTCGCGTGACACCACTTTGCAAAGCGTGGATCCGCCCCTGTTTTCGACAAAGGGTGGTCAAGTGACCGTCGTTATGATCATGTGGCTTCGCCATTGGCACTGTGCGTATAAGTGAAAAGCTCGAGTTGAACGAGTGCGTGTGCTTTTGATCCATCAACGGGCTTTTGTCGGGGAAAATGACATTATATAGCAACTTCTAAAATAATAGTCAATATCTATATATACACACTTTTATTTGTTGTATATAATATATAATTTTTATATGCTTTTTCGATCTCGACCACTAAATACAAATAGTTTTGACTGCGAGTCAAAAATGATATTTGCCCCTTTTGCTTCCGTTTGGGTTGGAGGGAGTGGGATAGATTGTATTATTTTGGGCATTTAATGTGAGCACGATTAATTTGGGCTACATGTGATTTTATCAATATGCATATATTGGAGAGTAAACTTTATTTGTAGTCATTCGGAAAAAATTAATGATAATAATAGCCAAAAAATAAATTATACAATTAGCTGTCCAAACCAATTAAAGGGCTAGTCCAAAATCATTGCCACTCTTGCCCCTTCAACTTTCAAAATTTTCAATTCCGCAACCTACTTTAATCCATACCGTTCCCTTACTCTGTCACCTACTTAGAGAAATTCAAAGTAAATTATTTGGACATTTTCAGACATTCCCTTTTGTATTAATTTAAATATGAGTTTTTTTTTCCATTTGGCACTTGCAAGCTACTTTTTATTTTTATCGCTTCTTACTTGTTATTCACTTTCGTAAATTACAATTCACAAAATTATGGAGAACTTTTCATTATAGAGCAATGACGAGTTCTTCTAATGTGATTATGATATTTCAAATAATCCATTTTTTATTTTTGTCTTGAATTTTGAATCTTTCATGGCTCTGCTATATACTCAGATATAAAGGTGTTAATTCTACCAGTCAGGTAACAAACTTGACCTACCAGCAAAAGCTTTCCAACATGGATTTTTTTACAAGAGAAAATGATCAAATTTATCCTAAGAACTATCCAAAGTGATTTCAGATTTTGCTTTGAAAATCGAATAACAAAAATAGTAACGCACTTAAATTAAATTTAGAATCACAAGTCTATTGTATATAAATTATATAGTAACAGTTTATTTTGTATATTTTGTAAGAGTGATAGTGGATTTTTTATGTGTCATTATACAAAATATATACAAAATAGACTGTCACTATACAAAAATATACTAAATAAACTATTACTATACAATTTATATACAATAGACTGTCACTATACAAAATATATATTAATAGACTGTCGCTATATAAAATATATATTAAATAGACTGTCACTACACAAAAAATATACAAAATAAACTATCACTATATAAAAAATATACAAAACAGACATTTTAAACTATTAAATATAATATGTTTGGGCCCAATGGTCATTTCGTGTCAAAAGATATGGGCTACTAAAATTTTGAGAAACTATAGAAGGTAGTTTTCTCTATATTGGACTCGCACCTAATGTAATTATAAAAATAGCACGAACTATCTAATTGATAATTAAATGTCAATACTTGCGAAATCATTAAAAATAATCACTATTTTTAATTGCAGAATATTATATTGGAACTCTAACACACAAAAAGTTTTAGCATAATATACGAAACAGAATTATGAAACTCCTATATCATATTATGATAAAATTTCAGCATATTATAAATTTTTTATTATATTATGCTTGAAGTTCATATATAAAAAATTCAAATTCTGACATATTATGTTAGAATACTTTTGAATTTATAAAAAAAAAATATTCAAATTTATTATTTACTTTTGAATTTATAAAAAAAAAATTACTCAAATTTATTTTTACATAAAAAGTGACTAAATTTCGATTAAAAAACTACAACTAATTTTTTAATTAGTAGTTATAAATATGGATATTTCTATTTTTTTTCAGAATGTAATTTGTGACCTCTCTCGATAAGGTCGAGGACCTTTGCAGAATCTCTCAAACATACACTTGCATATTGTGTTTATTTAAGTTGACTTATAGCCTCTGTTTGACCAAACTTATTTTTAGGTGAAAGCGTGCTTTTTTTGGGTTAAAAATACTATCTTTTTTAAAGTTCGGGTATTTGACCAAACTTTTAAAAGAAAAAAAAAGTGCTTTTGAAGAAAATTAAAAATAATTCTGAAGAAGCAGAAAAAATAACTTGCACTTTTTTAAAAAGCATTTTTTTAAATAATACACTTCGAAACAATTTTTTAAAACTTGGTCAAACAGTCATTGCCGCTCAAAAATACTTTTCAAATTAAGTAGAAGCACAAAATACTTTTCAACAAAAAAGTACTTTTGAAAAACACATCTTTTTAAAATAAACTGATTTTTGCAGTTTGGCCAAACGGGCTATTAGTTCGTTAGTCCTAAAGTTGAGATATTAATTACTAACTAATATTAACAATACACGCCTTGTTATAAATAAAATTCTATTTAAAGTGAATGTCTATATTTTAGAGAAATCTTAGGAATTTTACTTGGTGGCTAAGTCATTCTTTCCCTATAAATAGAGGGGTCCTACTCCATTGTAAATCATCCCAAAATTTAATAAGAATTTCCTCTCTCTTTCTCTACAATATTATTCTTCTTCTTTTATTGTTTTATAATACGTTATCAGCAGGAGACTCTACCCTCTCATGAAGCTCTTTGAGAAGATTAACTTTTCTCATCTTTTTAATTATGACTGACATTATGAAAAAAAAAAAGATCGCTGCCCTTGAAATTTCGGGCAAGAATTATATGACATGGGTGTTGGATGCTGAAATTCATTTAGATGCAATAGGTCTTGGAGACGCTATTAAAGACAAAAATAAAGCATCTACCAAAGACTGTGCTAAGGCCTTGATTTTCTTGCGCATCACCTTGATGAAGGTTTGAAAGTATAATATCTCACAGTCAAAGATCCACTTGTTTTGTGGAATGGCTTAAAGGAAAGATATGACAGCTTAAAGTTGGTCACTCTTCTACAAGCACGATATGATTGGGCTCATCTGAGGCTCCAAAACTTTAAGTCTGTTTCCGAATATAATTCTGCAATGTTCAGAATTACTTCTTAATTGAAACTCTGTGGAGATACTATCACCGACTATGATATGCTTGAAAAAACGTTCACAACGTTTCATGCCTCCAATATGGTCTTGCAACAACAATACCGAGAGAAAGGTTTCAAAAAGTACTCTGAGTTGATTTCTCTTCTCCTTGTGGCTGAATGAAATACGACTTGCTCATGAGAAATCACGAAAATCGACTTCAAAAAGTGCTCTGAGTTGATGTCTCTTCTCCTTGTGGCTGAACGAAATACGACTTGCTCATGAGAAATCACGAAAATCGACCCGCTGGGTCTACACCATTTTCTGAAGTGGATGAGGTGTATTCCTATTATGCTAAGTGTGGGAAAGGCCGTGACCCTATTAATGTTGTGGTCGTGGCCGTGGCCGTGGCCGTGACCGTGACCGTGGATAAGGAAGAAATTTTCCTGGTGTTAATCACCCTCCAAGTAAAAATAACCACCAAAATTGAAAAGGGAAAGATGAGATGCCAAGGTCAAATGGTTCAGAAACTGAATGTTATCGTTGTGGTGGAAAAAAGCACTGAATAAATATTTGTCGTGTACCAAGACATTTGGTTGAACTTTATCAAGCATCTCTAAAGAATAAAGGCCCTGAAATCAATTTTGTCTCTGATAATGATTTTGACATCACCCACTTGGATGTGGCAGACTTCTTTGAGCACTCTGATGGAAAAATAGACCACTTAATCGGTGAGAGATCCGTGGTTAAAGATGGTTGAGTAGTTTAATCTTTATTTTTGCCTATTTGTAATAGATAATGAATAAACATCATGTAATTATAATTCTTTACATGAGTAGTGTCATTAGTTTTATTTGTTTTATGAAACAGTGTTAGTAAGTTTTGATTAAATAATGTTTTAGTGTTCGTTTTAAACAATATTTCAGTTGACTTAGTCTTTTAGTTATGTAGGTTGCCTATTTATGTTATGCATGCGTATTTGACGAAAAGACGTCAATATGTAGAACTATTTTATGTGAATAGTACCCACAATACCAATACCGCACTTATAATGTATGTGTTCAAGCAATTTGTTGGGTTCTGATTAAGCGTCATTGACTACATTGTTTCCTCATTTGTTTATTATTTAACTTATGAATATTGGTCCTTTTTTTAACGATTATACAATTTATTGTCTATTTTGTATTTAGTTATTTTTATTTGCACACTCATTGTTTTATGTGTATTAATATGACTTAAACTTTCCATGTTTTAAATCATATGACAAGCTAAAAATAATTACTTTTAGCTGCGTAATTATTTGTACCATAACTAGAATTTGCTCAAAATTGTATTAAAAGGTCATTACTGAATCATTGCTTTAACTTTATTCCTTTTCCTTTTCTATGAAAAAACTAATGTTTAGTCGTATATTTCTTTTGTTTGTCAAACCATGGGAAGCAAATATGGATACCTCACAAAGCGAACTTGGATCAATATTTAATTGTAAAATATTTATTTAGTTGATTCATGTACGACACATACAATATTCAAAGAGAAGAAATATTTTCTCTCATTTATGTATGTGTAAGGCAAATGTTACTACAATTTCTGATAGTAGTAAATGTGATGACCCAAAAGGTCATCCCGTATATTTTTAGCTAATTCTATGTTCCGAGGTCATGAAAACCTCCTTCTATCTCACCTCGATTTGCGTGCGCAGCCCGGGCGTGTAGCCGAGAAGCCTTTATGTGAAAAACTGATAAAAATGATAATTTTGTATTGGAAATTTGAATAAAGTTGACTTCAGTCATCATTTTTGGTAAACGGACCCAGACCCGTGATTTGATGGTCCCGGAGGGTCCGTAGAAAAATATGGGACTTGAGCGTATGCCCGGAATCGAATTCCGAGGTCCCAAGTCCAAGAAATGAATTTTTAAAGAAAATTATTTTCAAAAAAATTATAAAGGTTTTTGAAAATTAAATTTGAGGTGAAACCTGTGATATCGGGCCCATATCATGGTTCCGGAGCCCGGTACAGGTTCAATATGTCATATATGTGCTATCTATGAAATTTGGTAACAAATGGACTTAGTTTGACATGATTCGAACCTTAAATGCAAAAAATGATGTTTAAAGAAGTTTTAAGAAATTTCGTTGATTTTGAGGTTTAATTTGATGCTTATGATGTTATTTTGGTGTTTTGATTCCTCGAATAAGTCCGCAGGATATTTTTGAGGTTGTGTGTATATTTGGTTTTGAGCCCCGAGGGCTCGGGTGTGTTTCGGATAGGTTCCGGGTCCATTTTCCCTATTTTGAACTGCTGAAAACTGTCATCTGGTTTCCTTCTATGCGATCGCATAGAAGGATCCGCTATCGCATAGAGTGTTTGACTCGCCCAGTAAATTCCTTCACTGCGATCGCAATAGTTGGTCCGCGATCGCAGAAGCCAACTTACTTCTTATACGCGATCGCATAAGCCGTTCCGTGATCGCGTAGAGCATTTTAAGCCAGCTTCATTTTCCTTCTACGCGATCGTGCCTCGATCCCCGCAATCGCGGTCCTTTAAAAGCCTGGGCAGATTATAAGTTTCCAAAATCGGGGGTTTCACCATTTTAAACATATTTTGACTTTTAGAACTCGGTTTTGGGCGATTCCTTGAGGGATTTTCACACAAATCGAATGGGTAAGTGTTCTCCCACTAGAATTAAATATATTTCATGAATTAATTCTTGTTTTTATCATTTAAATTGTGTTTTGGGTTGAGGGGATTATGAGTTTTGAACGAAAACTTCAAAATTAAAAATTCATGATTTGAATGACCAAATGTTATCAAAATTGGGTGAATTTAGTATGGGTGAATTCGTATTAGAATGGGTAATCGGAATTTGAAAAAATTTACCGGGTTCCGAGGTGCGGGCCCGGGGGTCGACTTTTGGGTCGAATTTTTATAAATTTGCAAAGATTGAAACATTATTATTAGAAATTGTTCCTTATACGTTTTATATGTATTTTGAAGTTGTTTTAGTTGATTTTGAGCCGTCCGGAGGCCTTCCCGCCCCAGAAGTCTATTTTTGAGTACCGGGTTGTCGTCTTTGAGGTAAGTATCTTGCCTAATCTTGTGTGGGGGAACTACCCCTTAGGATTGAGTCTTCTATGTTGATTGTAGTCCGCGTACACGAGGTGACGAGTGTGTACTCTAACTTATTTGCAAATAAATTACCCTTTAGAGATTTTTGGGTCCTTATGTTCCCCGTATATGAATTGAACTTGTTATATCTGAATTCCTGATTTCTAGTCCCATCTCCTCCTGATCAAGTTAGAAGTACTTGCCTAGCATTCCTTGTTTCTTATATGATCTTAATTTACTTAAATGAAGACTTTATTTTTTCTACCGTTATGTTATGTCTTCCTTCATATGCTGCCTATTTACTGAGCATTGTTCAAACTGAGTTTATTCGATGAAGCTAATTGTCTAAGTAAGATTGGTTATAGCTGATTCCCTTGCCGGGATGATTTGGTTCTTGGTTGCGAACTTGAATGTATAGAATCGTTGCTATATTTGTCTTGCCTTCCCCTCGTTATGCTGTTTTCTCTTTATGTTTGGCATTCCTCTCAGTGGCTACTTCTTATGAGCGAGTTGTTACTACTTTTGTGAATTAAGACTTTGTATTGATTTGCTCATCGCACGTTGTGTTCGGCCTTGTTTGCTTTTGCGCCGGTTGTGGCAATATATGTTGTTTTCTATCGCATTCTGGTTGTTTTCCTCAGTGGCTGCATTGTATATTTAAATTGGGACTACGGATAGAGATCCGGGAGCTTTCCCCCTATACTGCATCACATATTTAAATTCGGACTACGGAGAGAGATCTGGGAGCTTTCCCCCTGTACTGCATCGCATATTTGAATTGGTACTACGGATAGAGATCCGGGAGCTTTCCCCCTGTACTGCATTGCATGATAAATTCTGAGTGGAGGACTGAGTTCCGGTAGTTTTATGATTGAGGAGATTTGAATCGAAAGATATAAATATATATATTGAAAAGTATAGCTAAAAAGTAATTATCTCCAGGAAAAGCTATGTCTAAAGGACTTCTTTACGAAAGTACATTTGAAAAATATTTGTCTTGCAGAATGATGATATTTGAAAGAGCAGTACTTTGGAAAATATATTTTGAACATCACGTATGTTGATGATATTTGAAAGAGCAGTACTTGGGAAAGTATATTTTGAACATCATGTATGTTGATGATATTTGAAAGAGCAGTACTTGAGAAAATATATTTTGAACATCACGTATGTTGATGATATTTGAAAGAGCAGTACTTGAGAAAATATATTTTGAACATCACGTATTTTGATGATATTTGAAAGAGCGGTACTTGGAAAAAATATATTTTGAACATCACATATTTTGATGATAATTGAAAGAGCAGTACTTGGGAAAATATATTTTGAACATCACGTGTTTTGATGATATTTGAAAGAGCAGTACTTGGGAAAATATATTTTGAACATCACGTATTTTGAAGATACTTGAAAAAGCAGTATTTGGTAAAGTATATTTGAAGAGACTATGTTATAAAGATTTCTCTTTATAAAAATATATAAATATACATTCAGAGAAAGTATGTTTCAAAGAAGAAATTTCTCTATTCCGAAATGATTATATCTTTAAAGTTTTCAAAATGAACTCACGATTTAAAGGTTTTCACTCGAAAGTTTGACCAGTTTTATTGAGTCATTGGCTAAGGCCTGACGTGAATAAATTGATGTAGTGCTGAGTTGCTTGTGTTTTTTTGTTAGGTTGTAGTTCCCGCCATTTGGATTGCATCCTTTTCATTCCCTTTGCGTATTCCTATTATGTTTTCCGTTGATCGTGATTATTGAATTTTCTTCCGTATTATTCGATCATATTGTTAATTACATTGAGAAATCTTTAGATAAACATTTTGGTTCGGTCATTTATACATCTTGCCTTTTACTTATTAGACCGGTGGTGTCTTGACTAGTCCTCGTCACTACTTCACCGAGATTAGTCTTGATACTTACTGGGCACCGCCGTGGTGTGCTCATACTACCCTTCTGCACATTTTTGTGTGCAACTTCAGGTTATTGTTGTTGGTAGCTGCGCGGATTGTTGCTGAGGAGACTCAAGGTAACCTGCTAGTGCGTTAGCAGGCTTCGGAGTCACCTTCCTGTTTTATTCTATTCAACTGTACTTACTTATTCCTGGACAGTTGTACTTAGATTTAATAGAAGGATTTCGTAGAGCTTATGACTTGTATTTACCGGGTTTTGGGAAATTATAAACTCTGTCAAGAATTATATTTCAATTTTTTTTAAAATTCCTTTATTATTGTTGTTGTTCAGTGGAAATGTTAGGCTTACCTAGTCTCTAAGACTAGCTGCCATCATGATACCCAACGGAGGGAAATTTGGGTCGTGACAAATTGGTATCAGAGCTCTAGGTTCATAGGTGCTACGAGTCATAAACGGGTTTGGTAGAGTCTTGCAGATTGATACAGAGACGTCTGTACTTATCTTAGAGAGGCTACGGGACTATTATGACAATCTCACTTCCTTCATTCCTATCGTGCGAGTTCATTGATATTGAAGTTTGAAATTATCGTTCCATTCTCTCACTGATGGTGAGGACACGAGCGGCGGTTCCGGATGATGTTACCCCAAAGCAAATGTCACAAGGGTCAGAGACAGAGGCTAACGAGGAGCACGTTCCACAGTTAAGATGCCTACCAGAGCAGTCGTTGAGGAGTCGCCAGTAGTCCTAGTTGAGGGACAAGTACTGGAGGTGCATGTAGCTACTCCGAACTTCAGGAGACCTGAGCACAGTTTTGAGTACAATTGGTACATTGACTCAGGCGAGATTGATTCTAGTTTCACCGGCTATGACATAAATCAGAGGAGGAGTACAGACCCCCACCGTCAACACTCCAGAGCAGCAAGATCATATTGGTTAAGTTCCAGTTGTCATGGCAGCACGACATGTGGTTTCAGTTCAGCCCGTGGTTGGGACAACAACATCGGAAGTAGAGACCTTGGGATTTAGAGGTACTGAAAGTACCACCCTTCTATCTTTCAGTGGATTGGAGGCGGGTAATGCCCAGGGTTTCTGGAGAGTGCCACCATATTCTTCGTACTTCAGGTATTGTGGAGACGAGCGGGATTGCTTTTGTCATGTCTCAGGTCCAGAGTAGTGGATTGATTAGTGGTGGCGGCATATGAGTTGGGATAGCCTGGCCGAGTTAGCTTTACTAGCATGGATTCGGTTTTCGGAGATGTTTTGAGGGAGGTTACACCTCAGTTCCGTCGAGATGTACATCGCACGGAGTTTGAGCAGTTGCGTCAGGGCGCCATGTCACCATTGGAGTATGCCGTCAGATTCAGTGAGTTGGTCAGATATGCACCTCACTTGGTTGCTTCATTTAGGAGGCGAGTCCGTAGATTCATTGAGGGACTCAGGCACAATAGAGAATCTTGGGTCAACCAGTTCAGTTGCATTACCAGCTTCGCATGGGAGCGTTTCAGATACTCATGGGTCTCAGAGGATCTGTATTGTATGTCTTCCTCAACCTCATCGGCAGAGAGATTGTTTCCAGTGTGGAGATGTTAGCCATAGGGTGAGAGATTGTTCCAGGATTCAAGTAAGAGAGTTATAGCAGGGTGTTTAGGTGGATAGAAGGCGCCTAAGAGGGGGAGGCCCGACCCGTTGATGTGTTGCATATAGTAGGCTAGAGGTCGTCTTATCAGATATCATCACCCAGGTATGGCTTGATGTGCTAAAGTGGGATGCCATTGTATTTCACTATAGTCCTTTTGATCAGGACGAGTTCCCATTATTTGTTATCTCATTTATGAGTGAGTTTCATGTGTTGCACTCTATTTTTGTGCTTGCTCCTGTTGGGAGATTCTATGAGTAGTAGCCGTGTCTATCATTGTTTTATTCATCCTTTCTAGTGGTGAAACTGGAAGTGAGTCCATGTCGTCCTCCGTGGAAAGCTTTATGTGATTCTCCTGAATATTTTGTTTTCGAGCTGTGATTTGATACTCCATTGAGATGTGAGTAAGTGAGCGCTATGATTTTGTTAGCCGAGACAAATTAGCGGGAGATCTCTATTGGTATGAAATATATTCGACATGTGTCGTAGATTTGAGGGCGAGACCCTCGTGATTCTTTGTGATTTGATATGTTTGGACCGGGCTGAGTTCCGCAGTGGAAATTTTATCAGGATGGCATCCTTATGATTTGTTCATATGCTTTGCTTCTCTCTTGTTATATTGCTTTTGGCAAGTCAGTATCGATAGAGAGTTATTCCTATGGGCTTATAGTAACTTTATATATATGCGCTAAGGAGTTCAAAAATTTTCGTCGCAGCTAGACCAGACTTTAGGTAGATAAAGCCTGGATAAATCCAGGCCAGATCAGGCTTTGGGTAGATAAATCCTGGATAAAGCCAGGATAGACCAGGCTTTAGGTAGATAAAGCCTGGATAAAGCCATGCCAGACCAGGCTTTAGGTAGATAAAGCCCGGGTGAAGCCAGGCCAGACCAGGCTTTAGGTAGATAACGCCCGGGTAAAGCCAGGCCAGACCAGGCTTTAGGTAGATAAAGCCAGGTCCGAAATATTGGACTATCCATTTTTCTATCTTTATAAACCAACGCAGCCCCATATAAAACTCATTCCTCATCATTTTAAGCTTATTTTCTGATATATTAGAGAGAGGAAAGAGTGGGTTCTAGAGAGAGAAAGTCCCAACATCTTCAAATTGGTCCTCCTTCATCACTCAAGCTTGGAACTAATCAAGTAGGACACAAATTTCTTCACTCTAAGAGGTAAGCTTCTACCCCATTAACCTTAATTTCCAGTTTTTTGTTAAAATGAAACATGGGTAGGATAGTTCATAAAGATGGGGTTAAGAATCTTGCATGCATGTACCCAATTTATCATAATCTAGTAAAGGAAAATAGGTTGGACTAACCTTTCACCAAAAAGGGGTTATTTAATCTAAAGGAACACCTAGTGTTTGATAGAAAGCTCAAATAAGTTCAAGACATGTTCATGATTCCTAATTCTAAGTTTAAATGTGTCGCATTGTGAATTAGATTGAAGGTGCTAGAAGGTCCGATGATTTGAGATAGAAATTAAGGAAAAATCCCGATTCGAGGTATGTATGCTAACTTTAACCTTTGTAGAATCCTCTTGTTGGGTCCGAGCATACGGTATGTGTGCCTTGTTTGATGTATGCGAATTGATTGTTCAAATGTGTTGAGACGTAAGATTCTATTCTCTGATTGTCCTAGTTGATTGTCATACTACCGTGCTATATGAGGTTGTGAAAAGTGTTTTGATGTGCCTATCGTATTATGTGCAAAGCTCGTAAATGCTCGAGGGTATCAATATTAAAGTATGTGTTAATGAGTGAATATGTTCTACTCAGCCATTTCGTTATGTGCTTCTTTAGTTCAGTTTGTGGGATGGGTGCCCGGTGGTGTTAGCTGTGACTCGGTGATTCGGGTGTCTACTGATGAGGTCTTCGTGTTTATTGCATCATTATCGGTATTATGGGATTTGGAAACATAGAGTTCTTCCATATGCGGGACTAATTGCCAATGTCGAGTTGATTTCGGGCAGTTACGGTGATCAAAAGTGCTATTGAGCCTATGTGTGATGTGCTATGTTGTGCGGTCGTGCCTTATGAGCGTGGACCTGAGTTGATGCAGCTGGTTGAGGCTAATGCCGGACATGGATTTAGAATTGGGTCTTTTGGAAATGAGTAGAAAGTGAGGAATTGAGGTATGAGGCTTATCAATGATGATGAGAAGGCTATATGGAAGTTGTGATGGTGTCATTGATGCGAGACTAAATTGCATAGTTTAACATGTGATATACCTTACATTTTATGCGC
>ML407264.1:20308-30734 GCA_005239525.1 Nicotiana knightiana | reverse complement strand
CTTAATTGAATATCTTACCGCTCTTATCTTCATGCTATACTTGCTTCCTAAAACTGCCAAATTGACTATACTAGTGTTATCTAGCTTTATAGTTGTTTAGCCGTAGTTAGAATAACCGTTTGTTGGTGTCAAGCATGCCCGTGAGTCTTAAATTGTGCTTTATATGATTTTTCCCTTATGTGATAATTGGACCTAGTTGATAAACATTTATGTTGTTGGTGTTTTCTTGATGTTGCCTATTATTGGGCCCTTGTTTGAGTTGAGCTTTATTTCGTAAAGTTAATTGTTTAGGCGAGATTGGTTATAGTTGTTTCCCTTGCCGGGATGATGCAGTTTTCATTGTTGACTCCCTTGCCGGGATGGTATGATTTCTATTGTTGTTTATACTGTTAATGATATTGTTTGCGTTGTTGACTCCCTTGCCGGGATATTGTGATTTATGGTTCTTATTGTCGATTTCCGGATGCTGTGATTTATGGTTCTTATTGTTGATTTCCCTTGTTAAATTGTTGTTTATGTTATTTTAGCATGAGGGGACATTCCGTGCCGAGTGTCTTGTGAGGTTATGCACGAGGGGACATTCTGTGACGAGTGATTATTTATTTATGCACGAGGGGCATTCCGTGTCGAGTGATTATTTATTTATGCACGAGGGGACATTCAGTGCCGAGCGTCTTGTGAGGCTATGCACGAGGGGACATTCCGTGCCGAGTGATTATTTATTTATGCACGAGGGGACATTCCGTGCCGAAGTGTTTTTTTGAGGTTATAGCACGAAAGGACAAGCTGTGTCATTTCTGTTTATTTACTTGTTCAGTTGTTATCATATTCTATCATGTCAGTAAATTGTTGCTGTGATGCCGTGTATTTATTTACTTATTTGGTGAGGATCAGAGTAAAAGCACGAAGGGTGATGCCGTGCACTTGTTTTGGTGAGGACGAGAGTAAAAGCATGAAGGGTGATGTCTTTGCATTCTAATCCGTTGTTCTAACTTGGATATTCCTACTGATCTCTTACTACATTTATTGGCAAGATTTGATATTCCTCCTGTACTGCATGACAATTTCTGGGTTACGGACTGAGTTCCGGTGGATAAATCTTGAGGAGATTTTGATTAAGGGATTTTATTGAAAAAGAAATGGTTTTGAAATAATTATACTTGAATGACTTTTACATCNAAACTCTTCCATACTAAAATAATTTTATTTGCAAAAGTTTTTCATATGAACTGCTGTTTAAAGATTTCTACCAGTTATGGATTTTAATGGTTAAGGCCCGATGTGAACAAACCGACGTAGAGTTGAGTTATTGGTGTTCTCTATTGTATTGTGTTTCCTTTCAATTCGGTTTGTTTTGTTGTCCATCTTTTTGTGTATTTTTGTGTTGTTTCGTGATTGATTTCTGTAAATTCCTTCCGCTTTATATTGTCATTGTGTAAATTACTCCGTGAAGTCTTAGATAGATGTAACGTTCGGTCATTTCTACATTCATGTTATTTATTTTGTAGACCAGTGGTGTCTTGACTAGTCCTCGTCACTACTCCACCGAGGTTAGTCTTGATATTTACTGGGGACCGATGTGGTGTGCTCATACTATATTTCTGCATATTTTTGTGTGCAGATTCAGGTATATATTGTAGTAGCTATGTGGATGATTTCCGAGGAGACTCAAGGTAACCTGCTGCTGTGTTCGCAGGCTTCTTCCTTGTATTTATTATTCATACACTGTTGTACTTATTTCCAAACAGTTGTACTTAGAAGTTGTAGAAGATTCGTAGAGCTTATGACTTGTATTACCAGTTTTGGAAAAGTTTATTCATTCTGTTGAGATTCTATATCGAGACTGTTAGTTTTCCTTTTATTATTGTTGTTATTCAGTAACTGTTAGGCTTATCTAGTCCCTAAGACTAGGTGTCATTACGATACTCAACGGAGGGAAATTTGGATCGTGACAATCCATGTTCAATTAAATACCAGTATATATTTTGTTTGTGTCTTCTCGAATGAACTTAAGAATATCTTTTCAAAAAAATATAAGAATAATCTTAAATCTTCAAGACCTATGGGTTCTTATTGAAACTAACAAAGAAGCACGATAACTTGTGAAATTAAAATGACAAAAATCTTATAACATTGGACAATAATTAATGATGAATATACTGAATAATGATTGAGGACTTTTATGAACAAATTTTTTTCTTTTATTGACTTAGCTATAGAGGATCAATACTTATCAATTTCAAAAGCTTACGCTTTATTTTATAACACAAACATAATTTTAAAAAGTATATGTAATTTTCTTATAAAATAGTATTAATTGAGATAGAGAACACGCGTAACGCGCGCACATTAAGACTAGTCAACGAAATAGAGGGAAGTTTCTTTGAGATTTTTGGTATGTTTTGGTTTATGGAAAGAGAGAAAATCTGGAATCTCATTTTTTTTTTGGAAGAATCTGAAATATTTTTAATGTTGGTGGAGATGTAAATTATATCCTTAAATATAGGTTATTTACATCGTAAGACTGTTTCATGAAAATGGTTTCCTTAATGCTAGCCTTTTGGCTTATAAATGAGATTTCCATTGTAACGGCATTTAAGGAATTGCATATATATATATATATATGGGCAATTCTTTAAATTCATATATATTTTAAATAAGGCTATATGTATAATTAAATTTGCTATTATTGCAATAAACAAAAAGTACTAGTAGTTATGACAGTAGTTTTTGTAAAAAGATCATCCAGGTAAAAAATTCTAAAAAGAATTTGTTTACCCTTAAAATCGGATAACAATTAAATTTATAAATGGTTTTAAGGATATGTGATTTCACTTGGCACAAACTGAGAAATATGAGAATTGATGTTAGAAATTAACTGTAAAATAAAGAAAACCAATATAAAGCGCAGTGTGACCCTCGAACTATATCGCCCTCGAACCAACTAAGTGTATAATTAAAATGTATGAACTGAACAGCAGAGTAAAAATGCTTAAGAGAAAGATTGTTATAAATTATTTTGTCATGCATGAATATGATTATCACAAAATGGTTGGAACCCCCCTTTATATAATAGAGGAATTCTACTTATGGTACGATTCTAAATACAGAGGGAAATCCCATGATTAGCAAAATAACCGGTCTTGATTCGATACGTTCCGAGATTTTCGCCACGATCCTTGCCCAATCACGGATATCTCGGCTTTCCATTATTCGACTCAGCAGGCTTTCTTCGGTCTCGCTCGATGCCTATCCTGTTTGGTCTCGATCTCCACTTGTCTCGATCTCGATTGGTCTTCAAATTAAGAGCTTGGTAATGTATCTTCATATCACGATCCGATATAACACGGGACTGAACCTTGGCCTTCCATCCTGGTCTCGATTAACCATACAAAATCTGGTGATCCCGATTTTGACCGTATATAGATAGTCCCCTCGTTTCTCAGAAATAAGATGATGAGAAACGCCTTGAATTCTCGAGCTTCATCTTATCGACTGATGACGTCATTGACTAGCTCTATCATGACGTAAGCAACGAAACGTCTTGTCGGTCCAGTAACCAAGACATTAAATGTTTGTCTGGCGTTGGTCGGCCACTTGATGACTCTGAACCGTCGCCTTCAACCTATTAAACCTCGATTCTTTATTCATTCAAACCTTTACAACCATCGCCTTCTCTGCTTTTGCTCCCAAAGAATTCTTTCTTCTTACTTCTCATACCTAGTTTTCCTTAATTTTAGTCAATTTCTTCACTTTCTAGTTTTTACAAATGGCAAAGACATCCAAAACTGTTCCCCAAAAAGAGGCTCTGTCTTCTTTGTGCTCCGCCAGTGATGCAGCTGCGGTGGAGTCCCTTCCTGAGGAATATGTTCTGATGGGTGCCCAACGATTGCCGACTTCAAGATAGAGAAGACCCCCTTGGTGCAGGGCTGGTGTGAACCAATGTCAAGGTACATCTGCACCCTCACCGAGGGCCTCCTCAATAAAGCTAAAGTGGAGTGCAAGCCCCCTGGACCCTGTAATAGTTGCCTTCCGCAAAAGATACAATGTTACCCTAGGCCATATTTACCCATCATTTAGGAGGATTGTCGTCCTCCTCCGCTTCTTCACCAGCAAAATTGAGGGTTTCTCCTTTACCCTCGATCATCTAATGCATCTCTACAGTCCCTAGATCTATCGAGGACTAATTAAGCTGTTACATCCCATATTTTTGTACGTGAAAGTACGTCGTAAGTCAATTGATGTAATCTAGGAAATGATATCCTCTTGGAAAGTCTATAAAGTGATTTAATGTTGTTACACCCCGTACTTCATACGTCACTGTCATTATAGGATTATCTAATGTAAACTCAAAAAGGACGAAATCCTTCTACAAGGATAAGAAAGGTTTACCTTAGTCTTAAGTATGTTTGGATATGGAGTATAAAGTTTGGGAAAAAACGGATTTAAGTTGAGGAAAAAACGACTAAGGATTTGCCTTGTAATGAAGCGTTTTGAGGATTACATTTCATGTATTATATGAGGATGTTTGGGACATATCATATACCAAAATGAAGGTCTTGGAACCTAGTTTAGAATGTTCTAAACCACTTATTTATACGACATTGGGGTAGATAAATATGAAATTTTAAAATAGGGTCACCAAGTCACATCGCCGCAATTCGGAGAAACTGGCAGGTTTATAGGCCAGGTTGCGAGGCCGTTTTCTCCCAATCTATTGAGAGTTACATGGAAATATTTATATGAAATTAAATATCTATATGTCTATTTTCCAATTATGCAAACCGTTTGTTAATATGATGTCGTATTAGAGAGATAAAAGCGTCCGAAGTTGCACTGCTCAAGCTGCCAAGCAGGCAACTTACCCACCTGCATGGAGAATTGAGGCGGTGGGCTTATAAGTTATCTTCTCACTTGTATATCTCGTCATTATACACAGAACATTTACACCAAAACACTCTCAGTGCTCTCTAAGAACTGGTCCAAGATCCCAAGAACCAAACTAAAGGGAAATCAACTCAAATCATCATCAAAGATGTTAAAGACTACAAGAGATTGCTTCTATGATGTTGTGGTGTGATTGAGGGATATTGTGAGTTAAATTGAGATAGGGTTTCAATTTGTAGCTGTTATCCAAGGTATGTATAACATCTTCTTGATTGTTCCTAAGGCTAATCTTGTGTTGGTTGTGTTGTTTGAGTGAAAAATCATAAGATAGCACTTGAACGAACATAGGATATGGTTGTCTTTTTGGTTGGGATGTTTTGTGGCTAATTATATGGTTTGTGGTGTCTGGAAATTGTGAAAAATAATTTGATAATGTTGTGGCTTCTGGTGTTAAGATTTTTCAGCTGTTAATTAAGTTTATTGAAGAAAATATGAAACACAAGTGATTGACGGTAAATATTAAGGTGCTAGACGTATGGGGCTGTTTTACAAGGCATTTTGTGGATGTTTAAGACTAGAAATAATATGGTACATATAAGTATGATGTTGTGAAGGTTGTAAACTAATTTATAGAATAAGAGTTGGATTCAATTTTTATCTTGTTATGAGTAAAAATGAGTTTGCCGCTAAATATGATTGATAAAATAATCGGAGAAACTCATATTGGATTATATTGTTGTTGTTACTATTGTTGGTTATAATTATTTTTGTTGGTTGTTGATGACCCTTAGTGGTCTTTGGGATGTATTAAAAATAGGGGAGTTGCTGCCCGATTTTTCTTAAGCCCTACGACTAGCCAAATACGATGGCACGACATTATATGTCAACGGCAATATCATTTCACTTGTTGTAGATGCAAGAAGTTGTGTTGAAATTGGTTGAGTAATAAGGAAGAGATCATACATGTATGTTAAGGATAATATTTTCCTTCATTTTTTCATGATCCCATAACTACATGAGTTTGATAACGAGGCATAAAGAGAAGTTCGTATTCCTGAACTTATGTACATTATCTTAGTCTCATAAGTTACAGTATTCTCCCTTATCGAGACCTCATATTCAGTTTAGTTTTGTCTTCTTTCATCCAAGAGAGAAGAGAGTCTATATGTATACAGTATTACAGAATTTTTACCACCATTGAGCTATAATCGATGGGCAGGCCCCTATTGGGAAACCTCTGATCAGATGGTAAGTTATATACCGAGCCTACTATGGTCGAGCGCCTATGAGCGAGCCCATAATGGCCTAGATACAGAGCCTAGTATGGTCGAGCGCCTATGAGCGAGCCTACTACGGCATAGCAGTTACACATACCGAGCCTTATAAGGCCGAACAACTATTTTACTTACTATATTGAGAGAGTTGAGTCAGTATCAGCAGGTAAGTATATCTTCAGATTATCATTGACTCCCAATTACTTTTAGTTATTATATTATTAGTTCAGTTTCAGATTTCAGTTATTATGTTGCCTTACTTACTCGGTACATTATTTCGTACCGACGTCCCTTTTGCCGGGGACGCTGCATTTCATGCCTGCAGGTCCTGATAGACAGATGGACAACCCTCCCAGCCGACAGAGTCAAACATCATCTTGGTTGGTAAGCTCCACTTTCTTGGAGCTACAAGATCTAGACCTTGGAGTCTATTTTATATATACAGGTTTGATGGGTAGGTCGGGGCCCTGTCCCGACCATGATACGGTTCAATTAATTCTAGAGGCTTGTAGACGAGTCCTGTATATTATATCAGTAGATTTTCATGGTGGCTTCGTCAGCCTGCATATATATATATATATATATATATATGCAGGCTGACGAAGCCACCATGAAAATCTACTGATATAATATACAGGACTCGTCTACAAGCCTCTAGAATTAATTGAACCGTATCATGGTCGGGACAGGGCCCCGACCTACCCATCAAACCTGTATATATAAAATAGACTCCAAGGTCTAGATCTTGTAGCTCCAAGAAAGTGGAGCTTACCAACCAAGATGATGTTTGACTCTGTCGGCTGGGAGGGTTGTCCATCTGTCTATCAGGACCTGCAGGCATGAAATGCAGCGTCCCCGGCAAAAGGGACGTCGGTACGAAATAATGTACCGAGTAAGTAAGGCAACATAATAACTGAAATCTGAAACTGAACTAATAATATAATAACTAAAAGTAATTGGGAGTCAATGATAATCTGAAGATATACTTACCTGCTGATACTGACTCAACTCTCTCAATATAGTAAGTAAAATAGTTGTTCGGCCTTATAAGGCTCGGTATGTGTAACTGCTATGCCGTAGTAGGCTCGCTCATAGGCGCTCGACCATACTAGGCTCTGTATCTAGGCCATTATGGGCTCGCTCATAGGCGCTCGACCATAGTAGGCTCGGTATATAACTTACCATCTGATCAGAGGTTTCCCAATAGGGGCCTGCCCATCGATTATAGCTCAATGGTGGTAAAAATTCTGTAATACTGTATACATATAGACTCTCTTCTCTCTTGGATGAAAGAAGACAAAACTAAACTGAATATGAGGTCTCGATAAGGGAGAATACTGTAACTTATGAGACTAAGATAATGTACATAAGTTCAGGAATACGAACTTCTCTTTATGCCTCGTTATCAAACTCATGTAGTTATGGGATCATGAAAAAATGAAGGAAAATATTATCCTTAACATACATGTATGATCTCTTCCTTATTACTCAACCAATTTCAACACAACTTCTTGCATCTACAACAAGTGAAATGATATTGCCGTTGACATATAATGTCGTGCCATCGTATTTGGCTAGTCGTAGGGCTTAAGAAAAATCGGGCAGCAACTCCCCTATTTTTAATACATCCCAAAGACCACTAAGGGTCATCAACAACCAACAAAAATAATTATAACCAACAATAGTAACAACAACAATATAATCCAATATGAGTTTCTCCGATTATTTTATCAATCATATTTAGCGGCAAACTCATTTTTACTCATAACAAGATAAAAATTGAATCCAACTCTTATTCTATAAATTAGTTTACAACCTTCACANATATATATATATATATATATATATATATATATATATATATATATATATATATATATATATATATATATATATAAGCTTTTGGGTATGTTTATCCCTCATATGAGAGAGACGTTATTTTAAGATGATTCAGAATATGGCCTCATCGGGCTAAGTTGAGGGTTACCCCTCAAGAGTTCACAGTTACATAGTGGTACGCTCGGGCCAAGTATGGCACGAGGTGCCCATTGCGGCCTATCGGTTTGGTTCGTGACATAAGCTTTCTCGTCGAGACAACAAAGCCTAGTTATCCAGTCTTGACAAGACCCACGATCGAGGCTAGATGGGCAGGTTTGTCCGAATAAGGACATCGGACCTGATCCCTGCCGAAGATATGTCGTACCCGGAGCGGTGGAATTTTAATCGTAAGTGTCTTTGCCTTGAGTTCTCATTTTCACATTCTTACTTTCTTCAATCATCGCTTATTTTTACTTTGTTATTGCAGTTGTGGCCAAAATGTCGGACCCAGTTCTGGAGTTAAAACGATGGGCCGAGGGCCTAGTATCTCAGCAGCCCTACTCCTAACGGGCCTGGATGGAACTTTTCAAGGGTCGATAGGAGGCTTGTAACCATGGTAAGTTTCCTCTCTCTACTTGTTTGCTAGTTTAGTCTTCTTAAACTAACTTATTTCCCTTTCTCTGCAGGCTGGGAAAGATGTCCTGATGAGACCTCCTTCCGGCGATGAAGAAATCTCCCTCAACCATCAGCTCTGATGTCGGCTAACGAGAAAACAAGAAAAAGGGCCCCGAGTCCGTTTGTCTCAAAAAAGAAGAGGCTGGTG
This sequence comes from Nicotiana knightiana, assembly GCA_005239525.1. Taxonomy (NCBI): domain Eukaryota; kingdom Viridiplantae; phylum Streptophyta; class Magnoliopsida; order Solanales; family Solanaceae; genus Nicotiana; species Nicotiana knightiana. Next base: position 21,932 of record ML407264.1, on the reverse strand, counting down.
AGGAAACCTCGCAAGCCTAAGGGAAACGTATTGACTTATCCATGGAATCGGTCCATCAGCTAATGGATGAATCCAAAGATGAGGAGCAAGAAGAAGAAGATGCCGAGTTGGTGACACGCTCGCGGACTACGGTTTCGGTGTAGAAGTCCTGCAAACCGGAGGCAATCAACAAAGGAACTTCATCCGAGGTTTCCAAACCAGAAGTTACTCCGTCTTTGGCGAAGACAGGAGAAATAGAGCTCCAAAGAAAAATCGACCAAGCAACGAAAGAGGTTCTTGTGGTCGAACCTGCGGTGGTCGACATCTCGGACTCCCCCCAAATATCTGATTCCACGATTCAAGCGGCCAGTATGTTAGAGGGGCAATGGATAGATCTCCATGGATTTTTTGACGGGATCGAGGCAGCTATCTTTGTGGAGATCCCTGGTTTTGGCGACTTGTTAGTCCTGAGAAAGATACCGTCACCGAGGGAAACTGGGTCTCCATCAAGCTCGAAGTTGGTGGATAGGCTTCCAGCTCCGAGTGCCAACCCCAATCGTAAACGGCATCTAGTGTTGACCGTCACCAAAGATGCTTGATCACGCTCAACTATGTCTTGTAGAAGACTAAGCGGGCGTTGCAAATATAATCCTGGGGTATTATGCCCAGAGTCGATCCCACAGGGAATTGACATATCAAGCAGGCTGTTTAAATTAGTACTCAGCTGTCACCTGATGTTTGTTAAATTACTAAGACTAAAGATTAAAAGTAAAGATTAACTATACTAAGGTATAAACAATTGTAATAAAATCTAAGGTTATAGTTTCCCCCGCTGGTGAACTTACTTCTCGGATACTTCGTATAGCTTGATTAATCGTCTCTATCAATCATGAACGCTCTATCTACCATAAATCTCTCTCAAGTAATTATGATAATTTACTAGACGCACTCTCTCAAGTTACGCTAGCTAGATTGCATTACAGTTCACATAGATTGCACCCGATGTATCGCTATCTCTAATCCAACCTCTAAACCCTCGGTTATGACTTTCGTCTATACTCTGGGAGTGGTGTTGTTCAAACAATTACCTAAATATGCACTCTCTCTCAAGTAGATACATAATAAATAGGCACAGCTAATTGAGGGCCCTTCAATCAACTACAACAAGAACGTAGTTGAACAAATAGAGTTTAATCAACCAATCAAAACTATATTAATATCACAAGAAGTTTATTCCCCAACGGGTTCCACACGAAATTAGCTAAACAAATTCATAAGAATAACATCTAAAACAACTAGCATAATTAAACTACAAAGCAGGGAAGAAAATATGTACAAAGTAATGTTTTGCCTTGGATTCACTCTAAACTCGAATCTCTGTGTATCCCTGTGAATCTCCCTTTGTAGTTGTGTTTTAGGAGTCTATTTATAGGTTTAGGGTGAACCCTAACCGTGTAGGAGACTTCTATTTCAATTAGAAAACACTTAAACCCGTCAAAACTCGATTTCTGGCCGAACTGGGGACCTGGCGTTTGGACCCAAACGCCTGGCTAACGCCAGGCCAGGGCTGGCGTTTCAGCCCAAACGCCTGGCTAACGCCAGGGTGGGGCTGGCGTTTCAGCCCAAACGCCTGGCTAACGCCAGG